>CM064495.1:52256345-52318845 GCA_032716605.1 Paralithodes platypus
TATATCGAAGTTTTTAGGGGACCAATTACATCTCTAACCTTGGATTTATATAGTTGGTAAAAAGCTTTAGGATTATTTTTTGAGTCATTGGCAACCTTAATTTCATAATTTCTTTTTTCTTTCCTAATATCCTTTTTTACCTGTCTTGATAGATTCTGATAGTAAGCAAGTAGGTGAATTTCGCCTTTTCTAATTTTTCTATATATTCCTCTCTTTTGTCCTAGAAGATCTAATAGTCTATTATTCATCCATTTGGGTTGGTTCTGTGTTGATCTAAATTTTCTTTTGGGGATGTATTTATTTTGTGCATTGAATACTGACTTGATAAAATTATCGTATGTATCTACCAAGGTTGACGTCTCTTCCTGACTTAAGATGACAGGTGCCTGAGAAGGGGTACACTCATTTGGACACCTGGATCGACTTAATTTTTTGACCATAGGGTCCGCTAATAGGGCTCTTCTTAACCCACCATAATTGGCTTTTCTAAAGTCAGGTATTAATGTTGTATTCTCTCTGGTATTACCTTTCCATTGTATATTAAAATACACAGAATTGTGGTCACTATTTCCTAGGTGGTCCCCTATCTCTACATTATTTACCATATGTTCATTGTTACTGAAAACTAAATCGAGAATATTATTACCTCTAGTCGGCGTATCTATGAAATAAAAAACTATCTTGTACTACCTCTATAAACTCCTCAGAATCAGAGTCTCCTATTTGATGCTGCCAATCTATATTCGGAAAATTAAAATCCCCCATAATGCACACATTGCTAAACCTTGATGCCATTTTAATTTCCTCCCATAATGACGTTCCGTCATTTCTACTCAAATGTATCTATGTATCTTGCCGTAGCCCAGCCTCACTGGCTGGGCTGCGTCAAGGTTAAGAGATACAACGTTGTATCTCTTAACCTTGTCGCAGCCCAGCCACACTGAGTAGGCTACGGGACACCACCACAAGTGTTCCACGTATACAAAGCTTATTTTTATAGCTAAATTTATTCACGTATTTCCATCTATTTTTTCTTAGTTTAAACACGTGCCCTTTGATCCTACCAGGTTACCTCACAAAACAAATATTTGTAAATCGTTGTTATATAACCCTCACACGTCTTCTCCTCCAAGCTTGGGACATTGTGGGAAATTGTGTGTGTGTGTGTGTGTGTGTGTGTGTGTGTGTGTATGTGTGTGTGTGTGTACAAATGAATGATAACGGTGTGGATGGAAATATTTACGTAGGGGTTTGTGAATGAAAGTACGAAATATTTCTGTGATTGTGAATATAAAGGTGTGTTTGTGTAAGTGTGTGTGTGAGCACGTGGTTGTATGTTTGTGAGTAGAAATATACATGGCAGGGTAGGTGCTTTTAATAGTGAATCCTTGTCCACTTGTAAATTACATGGGTGTGTGTGTGTGTGTGTGTGTGTGTGTGTGTGTTGTATAATATATATATATTGCATATACTGTATAGCCATGAAAGCTAATAGGTAATATAGCTAAATCTGTAATGCATGTTTTGTCTGATTATTGGAATCCAAATATGAAGTTTGGGTAATTTAGGTTACGGAAAGTAATTGGTAAAAATAATAGAATTATGAAACATTTCAAAAGCTACCATATATGAGTGCGGCCGAAGAGGGTTGTGAAAAAAAAACCCCGCTGACCAGCCTCTGGATACCAGCGTACACCCAGAAGTGAAAGTCCCTGCATAGGGTTTACCCCCTACTCCTACTACCCCAGAAGGTAGGAACGGGGTGGGCCCTACCCAGTCCCCCTTACTACTCCTACCCCAGGCAGAAGGGACGGGATGGTGCCAGTTCGTCACCCCTTCCTTCCCCTACCCTATAATGGAGAGATTAAACAAGCAGGCCCCCCACTCACACTCTACCCCAACCCCACACAGGAGGAAACCGCCGATTACAACCATTGTTTTCCACGAACACAGAATAAAGTAACCTTGCAACGAGGCCGAGCCCATGTCAGTAATTGGTAATCTATATATATTCTATATATGCCATAACAATGTTGCAATAAATTATCTGATTTTACAGAATGAAGATAATTTACACTATTTGTCACCTATCCGTAGCTTGACACACAAAACACTTATGATTTATGAATAATTAGTATTCTATCATGTTTGTATTTATAATGTAAATTTCCAATACCATCACCCCTTCTAGTTATTATACAAATTATTGTATTCACCCGTGGCCAACACTTCGGGGATCACGGCTTCAGGCAATAGATCGATAGTATTCACCCACCCGCGCAATATGCATTGGTATTTAATGGATTTGCACATTGAAATGGCAATCTTGTAATTTGTTAATACCTCTGAAGAAATGTTGGAACTTACTAAACAACATATTGTATGGATTGCTTAATTGATTATAAGTGGTATATTCATTCAATGCTCGATCCGTGGATAGGCTTTTTGGTGCATATTCGATAATATTAACACTTTCTCTCTCTCTCATATATATATATATATATATATATTTATATATACAGTATATATATATTAATTGCCATTTTAATGTATTACCATGTTCACTGCAGTCATTCATTTTTTTGGAGGGGGGGGGGGGGGTCTATCAAAAAGGTATTTCATATGTTTTTTCCACCAACCAACTTTACTTCTAAACTCAAATCATGAAATCAACAAATACATGTGACAGTCCAGGGATTCGAACCTAGGATGCTCACACCGAAATTCAGTGCATTTATGCATTACGCTATGAAGACAGTTTTACAGACTTCAACGAGGTATGTCATAACTTTATAACAAACTAGATACCTACTTATCTTTCGCGGATATATCATAATCAGGAGAGCATTATATCCGCGTAGCAACTGATAGTGAAATTATTGAAAACTCACTTCCCAAACAGTCTCACAGATACGATATTAACGTAGCACTCTAGTGTTGTCTTAATTATACTGAACTTTATCGAGTATACAGTATGTCATCTATATGATTAAATACGTAATTCTCATAATCGCTTTTCACTTGGAACAAGTGTTATTTCGAAGCATGCCGATGCTCAATGCATACGTATACAAATACGAAATAAAAGTTCAGTAATAGCTATTCACCATCTATCCTACCTGAAATCGACAGTTATATTTTATCAAATATTAAATACAAGGTAATCGGTAAGAAAATGCTTATCTAATTCCTGCTATAGAATATCTCTCTCTCTCTCTCTCTCTCTCTCTCTCTCTCTCTCTCTCTCTCTCTCTCTCTCTCTCTCTCTCTTCAAATTTGATTGAATTTTATAACAAACTATTCACATATAAGGACATGACGAAATCACTAGATATAATCTTCTTGGACTTTCAAAAAGCTTTCGACAAGGTGCCTCACCGAAAACTATTGGCTAAACTGGAGAGGATAGGTATCAAAGGTGAAATTCATTCTTGGATACAAAATTGGCTTACAGACAGAAGACAGAGAGTGGTGATAAATGGAGTGGAATCGGAGTGGGAGCCTGTCACTAGTGGAGTTCCACAGGGTTCAGTCCTTGGACCGGTCCTGTTTCTCATTTACATTAACGATATTGATGAAGGGGTAAACAACACCATTTCCAAATTCGCCGACGATACAAAAATAGGAAATACAGTCCTGAACGAAGATGATAGAAATGCGTTGCAATCTGATTTAAACAAGATATCAGAGTGGTCGAAAAAATGGCAGATTCAATGTCGATAAATGTCAGGTGCTGCAGGTTGGTAGCAGAAATATGAAATACAAATACGAAATGAATGGCAAACAAATAAAAACCGCAACGGTAGTAAAAGACCTAGGGGTACTAATATCTGAAAACCTAAAAACTTCCGACCAATGTATAGCAGCTGCAAATAAGGCAAACATAGCATTGGGCTTTATTAAACGAAAATTTACATATAAACATGAAAACGTAATAGTGCCACTGTTCAAAAGTATGGTGAGGCCCCACCTTGAATATGGTGTGCAGTTCTGGTCACCTTATCTGTTCAAGGACATTGTAAGACTCGAGTCAGTACAGCGTAGAGCGACGAAGATGATACCCTCATTAAGAAATAAACCATATGAAGAAAGACTTAAACGATTGAACCTGTTCTCATTAAAAAAGAGGAGGTTGAGGGGTCAGCTTATTGAGTGCTTTAAGATACTAAAAGGTTTCGACAAAGTCGATGTAAATGCACTATTCACATTAAACAATACTAATCAAACTCGCGTAAATGGAATGAAATTAAAAACCAAAAAGGCAAACCTAGATGTCACAAAGAGTTTCTTCACCTACAGTGTGGCGACAGAGTGGAATAAACTACCAGCGAGAGAGGTGGAGAGCGACACAATAAACGCTTTCAAGGGAAGGCTTGACCTCTATCTGCAGAGGGCTGGGGTGATATGAAAAAAAAAAAAAAAAAAAAAATGTATGTATATGTATGTGTGTGCACTGTACAGTATGTATATATATACTGTATATATATGTATGTACTTACTCTAGTTGTACTTACTCTAGTTGTATTGCGGGAGTGAGCATGCTCGTTATTTCCCGCCTCCTATATGTGTAGGTGTTATATGTATCGTTGGAATGGCTGTGGATGTGTGTGTAGTCTGTATTTTTAGCCAATTGGCGACATCGGAAACGAAGGCTTAGGGTGGATCTGTATGGTACCATTCTCACTATAGACGGTACCGTCTCGCCCGAAGGCTTAGGTAGCCATCAGCTTAGGTGAACCATATGATACCCATCTCGCCTTGTACCATTTTTGCCAACCCCAGATGGGACGTCACAACGTCGTCCACTTATTCCAGGTACCTATTTACAGCTAGGTGAACTGAGGCTAACACATGAAAGGAGACAAGCCCAATTTGTCTCCGCCCGGCCGGGGGATTGAACCCCCGACCCCTCGTGTGTGGGACGAGAGCGCTACCTACTAGGCTACGGGCGTGTGTATGTATGTATGTGTATATGTGTGTGTGTGTGTATGTGTGTATATGTGTGTACCGGTGTATGTATGTATATATGTGTGTATATATATATATATATACATATATATATATATATATATATATATATATATATATATATATATATATATATATATATATATATATATAATATATATATATATATATATATATATATATATGTACTGTATATGCATATATGCATATATAGTTTGTAAGGCCAGACTGCCTAGTAAGGACCTTGAGGTCTGTGTGGTCTGTGTATCTATGTAGCTCTATGTAGCTCTATGTAGCTCTCTCTCTCTCTCTGAAAATGTTGTCTCGGTTCTTAAGGGATACCAACAGATTTTTCATTTACTTTTGTAATTATTATTTGTATTGCTTCTACATTAGCACACATCTATTATTAACGTTAATCTTTAGTGCAAGTTAATCAGAATCAATTAGATTAATAGTGTAACTGAATAGTTAGGGTCATAGGATTTATCCTAAATAATGTTGGCAGGCCTGAACTGTAATAATTGTGGTGATCCAGTAGTAGCAGAAGAGTTGGTAAAAAGCTCTATATGAAGATCCAAACTAATCTCAGCCTAATATCAGAAAGCAATAAGGGTTAAACGAGACTCAAACTATGCAAGTATGTAGTTCGGGGGAGGAAAGGTGATAGTTTAGCAGTCGACACAGGAAAATTAGCTTCAGAACACCATGCATAGAGACGCATTTTGTACTCAAAGTTTAAACACGGTTACCAGCTACTCTAAATATACCAATAACTCATGAGGGAAATGCTTTACCAAAAATGTTGCCTCGATGTTAATTAATTGTTCAATATATATAATTATATATATATATTATATATCCGACGTGAGGTATGTCTACCATTTGTTTACTACTGCTTATTACAGTGATATATGTTATCATATCTGTTATATATACAGTATATCTCTCTCACATATATATATATATATATATATATACCGGTATATACATACATATATATATATATATATATATATATATATATATATATATATATATATATATATATATATATATATATATATATATATATATATATATATGTGTGATTTTACAGTATTGAGTTATGCACGAAATATATACTGTAGGCCTTTGCAGTTTGCTATAATATTTAGTAACCCACTTCCTTGATAATATTTTCCAATAGGTGTTATACACCGAGACACCATAAAATACAATAATTCATTACTAGATTATACTGCTTTATAATACTACTAAATACGTGTCATCCGACGTAAGAGACAATTCCCCACAGACCCTGACTATACACCCTTCACCAATCACCAGACAAAGCATATCATCAACAATCTCAAGCACTCACCCGCCTGTGGCCTAGACAACATAAGCAACATACACCTCAGACACCTGGGACCACGAGGCATACAAACACTCACTAACATATCAAACTACAGCTATTCACACAACACAATACCAGACATTTGGAAGCATGGTATCATCATCACATTCCCCAAACCCAACAAAGACCCCACGCTACCCTCCTCGCACCGCCCCATCACACTCCTTTGCTCCCCCTCCAAAGTCATGGAACGCCTAGTATTACAACTAATTACACCCGACCTACCCCTAGCTCCAACACAACATGGCTTTAGGCCACTGCACTCCACAAACACTCTTCTCACAGACCTTACACAAAGAGCTTTTGACGGCATCAACTCAGCTAGACCACCACACAGATCACTATTAGCCACACTCGACATTAGTAAAGCCTTCGATGCCATCCCCCGCCACAACCTAACAAACAAAATCTACAACACAAACATGCACAACAACACAAAAAGGTGGCTGGCCAACTTCCTAGCAGGCAGATGTGCACACGTATCTTTTGCCGGTCAGTCATCTAAAATCAGAAACTTTCCAAACGGAGTCCCACAGGGATCCGTCCTATCGCCCGCACTCTTCAATCTGTACATGCACGATATAACTACACCCAATACTCCCCAAATAAACTTAGCCTCCTATGCAGATGACATAACACTCACATGCACACACCATGACCCAAGAAGAGCAACAGATCTCCTTCAACCCTATCTCAACACACTACATGGCTGGTGCACTACAAACAGACTGAATCTAGCCCCAGCCAAATCCACCGCAACCCTGCTCACATGCTGGACAGGTGAACACGAATACATCCCTCAACTCACCATAAACAACACACCCCTAACACATACACACACACCCAAAATCCTAGGAATAACATATGATACTCATATGACATTCAAACAGCACACCACAAACATTAAAAAGAAACTGACACCCAGACTTAACGCCCTCAGGTCACTTGCTCACACAAAATTTGGACACAACAAAGAAACTACCACCACAGTATATAAACAATACATAAGATCAGTAATGGAATACGCAAGCCCAGCCTGGGCTTCTAACCTAGCTGAAACACATCATAAGACCTTACAGACTATCCAAAACAAAGCCCTGAAGATCATTACAGGCTGCACAGCTACTGCACCCACAGATCATCTACATCAAGAAACCAAAATCCTCAAAGTCAAAGACCATCTGGACATGAGAGGCACTCAATTCCTGGCAGCAGCCTCCACGAACCAAGACCACCCACTAAACTACATGGCAACACACCCACAGACACCAAGAAATATCAAAACAACACCCAGCACACGGTATCACACACAGTTATTGTCCTCTCTCCCTCCCTGCCCACCCCGAACCAACTTCCAGAAGCACATCCATACTCATATCTCTCGCCAATCCATCCACTCACTCACAGACAACACGCAGCTGCATGCACGACCTCCCGAAATCCATCCTTCCGAATCCTCCCTCCCTCGCGAGGACAGAGTCCACCTGGCCAGGCTGAGATGCGGACACCATCCAGCTCTCCTGAGCTATCAGAAGAGACTGGATGACTCCGTTGTCGACGCCTGCCCGGGATGTAACACAGCACCCCATACCATTAAACACATCATAGAAGACTGCATTTCACACAACCACTTACGCCAACAACACAACCTACACTCAATGAGAGCTCTGTGGGAAAGCCCGATCGTGGCCATGGCCTTCCTCAGGGACTCGGGGCTGTTCGGCCAGGCAGCTTAGGGAACAACAACAACAACAACTAAATACAATAATTCATTACTAGATTATACTGCTTTATAATACTACCAAATACAATAATTCATTACTAGATTATACTGCTTTATAATACTACCAAATACAATAATTCATTACTAGATCATACTGCTTTATAATACTACCAAATACAATAATTCATTACTAGATTATACTGCTTTATAATACTACCAAATACAATAATTCATTACTAGATTATACTGCTTTATAATACTACTAAATACAATAATTCATTACTAGATTATACTGCTTTATAATACTACTAAATACAATAATTCATTACTAGATTATACTGCTTTATAATACTACCAAATACAATAATTCATTACTAGATTATACTGCTTTATAATACTACTAAATACAATAATTCATTACTAGATTATACTGCTTTATAATACTACTAAATACAATAATTCATTACTAGATTATACTGCTTTATAATACTACCAAATACAATAATTCATTACTAGATTATACTGCTTTATAATATTACTAAATACAATAATTCATTACTAGATTATACTGCTTTATAATACTACCAAATACAATAATTCATTACTAGATTATACTGCTTTATAATACTACCAAATACAATAATTCATTACTAGATTATACTGCTTTATAATACTACTAAATACAATAATTCATTACTAGATTATACTGCTTTATAATACTACTAAATACAATAATTCATTACTAGATTATACTGCTTTATAATACTACCAAATACAATAATTCATTACTAGATTATACTGCTTTATAATACTACTAAATACAATAATTCATTACATACTGCTTTATAATACTACTAAATTCATTACTAGATTATACTGCTTTATAATACTACCAAATAGCAAACATGGCATATTGTTATGCTGTCAAAATAATGTAAAGGGAGCAGCTATTGTATTTTTGTGTATAATTTCTACATGATAATACATGTATAACAAATCCTATATTAAGCCTCTGAGAATCGATGACACTCTTCTTTTCTGCTTTATGGCTATTATTAGACGATTTAATTCAGATTAGGACATTATTTCACATTGATCCTTCCTAAGCTGTAATGATTCGTCTAATTATAGCCAGGATAAACAATCAAAATGCGTCAAAACCGTCAGAGGGTAAATTATTGAAGGTAAACACGATACCATTACTTATGAAATTGGTAATGGTTTGTGTGTGTGTGTGTGTGTGTGAACCTCCTGTCTGGCATTGGGGTGGGGTGTAAATGTGCGTGGAGGGGGGCGGGGGAGGGGTAGTTTGTTCTCTTCATGGGTGGAGAGGGGAAGGAAGGGGTGACAGACAGGCACACCCTGCCCCTTCTGCCTGGGGTAGGAGTAGTAAGGGGGACTGGGCAGGGACTTTCACTTCTGGGTGTACGTGGATCCTTTACCTTAAGATCTCAAGCCAATCCAGGTAATCCAGAAAATTAACACCTACTTGTAAATTGTACCTGCCAGTATAATTATCTGATGGTGTGGTCTCTCTCTCTCTCTCTCTCTCTCTCTCTCTCTCTCTCTCTCTCTCTCTCTCTCATTAATTTCATTGGGGGTGTTTGGTGTTGTAGTGAAATTAATAAAATATAGATTATACACCAACGTGCTCGGTTATGTATTGGTTGGCATACTTACTTTACAACTAAGAGGAGCTGGGTTCGAATCCCAACCAGGAAAGATACATTGGGACAAGTCTCCTTACCCCCTTTTTTTTTTTTTTTCTATGTGATTGAGGGAGGCAAAAGGCATAGCTGCCTATAGCGAGTGCCTCCCCCATAGTTGAAAGAGTGACAGGGCCAACATCAAGGGACGTTCGAGCCAAAATGCCTGGACACACGGAGTTTGAAGCAATTTAAGTCATAGGAAGAGGGAAAGACTGATTCTGGGAGAGAGTTCCAGAGCTCAGATGTTGAGTAGAAGAAAGTTTGAGAGTAACGTTTCACTCTTGGGTTGGAGAGTTGCACAGAGTAGTTGGGAATGAGTTGCAAGACGGGTACCACGTGCCCTACGTAAAGGAGGTGGTATGCACTGGGATAGCTCTGAGGAACACTGATTATTATAGTAGCGATAGAATAGCAAGAGAGATGCAACATTGCGGCGGAGAGAGAGAGATTGCAGAGAGTTGGTGAGTGGACGGGAGTTAATGATACGAAAGGCCTTCCTTTCAACTTTGTCTAGGAGAGCGGTGTGAGAGGAACCTCCCCACACATGTGAACAATACTCAATACAAGGGCGCACTATGCCCCTGTATAGAGCAAGAAGCTGTGCAGGGGAAAAGAACCCCCTAAGGCGGTTGAGCACACTCAGCTTCTGGGAGGCTGCCTTAGCAATACTGGTAATATGGTCCTTCCAAATGAGAGCAGAAGAAAAAGAGACACCAAGAATATTGAGAGAAGATGAAGGGTTGATTTTTGTATTGTTGAAGAATAAGGGATAGTCCGCTGGGAGATCCTGACGGGTAGATAGATGGAGAAATTGGGTTTTGGAAGCATTAAAGTTAACAAGGTTTTCTCTGCCCCAATTGGAAATAGTATTTAGATCAGAATTTAAGAGTTCTATGGCTTCATTACGTTTGTCGTTGAGGGATTGCTGGCTGGGGCGTTCTGAAAAACTAATGGAGTAGTGTAAGGTTGAGTCGTCTGCGTATGAATGGATGGGAATTAAGGTACAGTTAAGGAGATCATTTATAAAAATTAGAAAGAGAATAGGAGATAGGACAGAGCCCTGAGGAACACCGGAGTTTATAGGGTGAGGAAGTGAACAATGGCCGTCCACAACCGCAGCTATGGAACGGCCGGAAAGGAAATTAGAGACAAAGGCACAGATGGAGGGATAGAAACCGAAGGAGGGTAGTTTAGAAATTAAAGATTTATGCCAGACTCTATCGAAGGCTTTCGACATGTCTAGTGCAATAGTTCAATAGTGCAATTGTTCCTCAGTTTTACAAAATGGAATAAATAGAGACTTGGTATAAGGCATTGAGGTAATAAGGCCTTAATACCTAAAGTATGCTGTATATACTTTGTTAATACCTCCATGGTATAAGGGGCAATAATGTGAAGTCCTCTCCGGATTTGACGGTCTGGTACGAGTTGTAATGATACTATACACGTAGGCCTAGATGATATACAGTAATGCGCATAGAGGATCGACCTCACCAAAACGGTCATAGGACAGACAAAGAGGGTCTGTCGAGCGCCGATTGGCCCACACCCGGCAGATCCCCTTCACACCCAACCCATCTCGTCCATATGCCAATCTATTTTTTTCTTAATGCTCTCTATCGTTCTTGATTCCACTATAGCACTTGGTAGCTTATTCCACTTATCTACAACTCTGTTACCAAACCAATATTTGCCTATATCTTTTCTGAAACGAAAAATATCTAATTTGAAATTTGTATTTAATGTCTCTATAGCAGAAAGGATAAGGGAAAATATATATTTTTGTTTTATTTTAAAGCAAAAATCGTCGATTACGGTAAAATATTCAGGGCTTCTTTGAGCTCTTTTGTATTACTGTTGTTTTGTCAGCCTTGTGGGCGGCAAGTCCAGGCTAGAATTGCCGCCCCCCTAAAAGTGCCGCCCCCGGGCATATGCCCCCCTGCCCCCCCCCCCCCCCCCTCCCCATGTGAGGGCCCTGTAACTGCGATAGGGTCCAGTGGATTTCTCTATTCAGTATTTGTGAAGCGAGTTTTGTTCTATAAGGAAGTTAGAGCCGTAAATATATATATACAGTACTGTAGCCTATATATAAACACACACACACACACAAACGCATATCACCTATAAAGTATTAACCCGGGAACTACGGGAAGACTCTTAAGAGTTCCCCCGGCGGACTGCGGGAAGACTCTTAATAGTCAGAGAAAACAAAAAATCAACTTAAATTTATTTTTTTTTTTTTTGTTTTTTTTTTTTTTTCCCCTGGGCCATGCAAAATATCACTCCTCTACCTCCCCTCCTTCCCCACTTTCCTCCCCTCCTTCAGTTATCACCTATTTTCCCTGTTATTCCCTTATTCTGAGGTATATTTTCGTGCTAACATTAGCGAGTTGCAAGCAGGGCATTGTCATCACTGTTAGCAAGCGAGTGCAAGAGAGAGAGAGAGAGAGTATCGATCGACTGTGTCTCAGTGGCCTTGGGGGAAATTGGCGGGAAAGCAGGTTGCCTCACCCATACATTATGTAACTCGCGGCCTGTATCTCCGATTTTGACCATCCAAACGCTGTTTTCACTCGTTTTATTGTTGTTTCAGGTTAATACCTTTATAATCAACCCATAATAGGCACGTATGGATAAGTATTAATGCTATTTATGGTAAAATGAATATTTTAGTGATGGAAACAGCTCAAATACATGCGCACAGACAGAGGTGTTTAATTACCCCCATGCACACTTCTTAGGTTAACTCACATTACTTTGAAGAAATCGAGTAATTATGTAATGCTACAAAAGTAAATATTGAAGCCCAAAACAAGATAGGTGCATGTGATTATACCTCCTCTGATATTGTATGTGATTATACCTCCTCTGATATTGTATGTGATTATACCTCCTCTGATATTGTATGTGATTATACCTCCTCTGATATTGTATGTGATTATACCTCCTCTGATATTGTATGTGATTATACCTCCTCTGATATTGTATGTGATTATACCTCCTCTGATATTGTATGTGATTATACCTCCTCTGATATTGTATGTGATTATACCTCCTCTGATATTGTATGTGATTATACCTCCTCTGATATTGTATGTGTGCCTAAATGCTTGCAACACTCGTACTCTGTTAAGGGGGGTGACCCACTTTGTTTCTCTCCTTTTTCTCTCTTTCTCTGGCTTGTATTCATTCGGCCCCATTCAGCCTACTGTTTTAAGACGTGTATCCCCATTCAGGTGTCGAATATTTTTTGGCAAGCGATAGCGAGCTAGCATTGTATGGAGAAATCCGGCTTCGCCGGAAAATTTTTTCTATCGAAAAATGTACAAATTTAGCCTGCTGTCAATTTGTTTGTTTTTAAATATGTTGGCTCGCTAATGCTCGTCAGGAAAAAATCGACTCCTGCATGGGGATAAACGTCTTAAAACAGTAGACTGAATGGGGCCAAATGGATACAACTCAGATGAAGAGGGCGAGAGAGAGAAAAAAACGAGGTGGGCTCCCTTAAAAGCTGTGCCTGCAATGCAATCTATGTAATGTGATAGGTTTCACCTTTCACACAACACTACTAACACCCATTGCTAAACCAATGTTTAGCATCAACGCTGACATTTGACCTCTCTTGGTCTTTGATGTAATATAATTTAGATAGCTATGTAGTACATTTGTTCATGAGTAAATATGTTAATAATATATGGGCTGTGTTAATGTTATTGCTGCTGTTCTTTTCTTCGATAGTGAGCCAGCATATTTTGGATTGTGTTTGAACAGCTAACATAATTTGTAAATTTTTTTGGTAGACAAATATCTCCGGCGAAGCCGGATTTCTCCATACAATGATGGCTCGCTATTGCTCGCCAGGAAAAAATCGATACCGGAATGGGGAGAAACGTCTTAAAACTAAGCTGAATGTGGCCGAATGGATAAAACGCAGAGAGAAAAAGCAGGTCGGTCCCCTTAACCCCTTGTGTACCGGCGACGTCTTTTTCATCATATTCTGGAAAGTATTGGACGATTTTATTCAGCTTAGGAAGGACCTGTGGGAGCTAAAAGGATTAAATGAGATAGTCTGTAGCTGTTTAATGTCTTGAGGTCCTTCTTAGTCTGCATAAACTTCTCTAATAACTGCCAGAATATAACGAAAAGGACGACACCGATAGCGAAGGGGTTAAGCTAAAACGAAGATCATGACGGTCGAGCTTTGGAGATAAATAGACTTACCGTACATCATATTTGAGAGGGGACAGCCAACAGAGCCACAGAGAGCTAGGAAAAGAGTGGGAAAAGAGAAACCTTTTGAAAGAGGACAGCCAACACAGAGCCACAGAGAGCTAGGAAAAGAGAAACATTTTGAGAGAGGACAGCCAACACAGAGCCACAGAGAGCTAGGAAAAGAGTGAACAACAAACAGGGCAACATTTTGAGAGGGGAATGCCAACAAAAAGCCACAGTGAGCTAGGAAAGAGTGAAAAGCAGGGCAACATTTTGAGAGAGAACAACCAACATGGAGCCACAGAGAGCTAGGAAAGAGTGAAAACATGGCAACATTTTGAGAGAGGAAAAACAATACAGAGCCAGGGAGCTAATGAAAGAATGTACAAAAAGAGTGTGTACGTGCTGTATTGCCTAGGAACCCCCCCCCCCCCCTTTGAGTGTGTTATCTATGGGAATCCCACCACTATCACTACCAATGCCACCATCAACACACAAAGAGGGCGCCGATATAAACATAACCGGACACTAAGGAATATAATTATGTCCAGCGGGTTTTCATCCGATCTTAAGGTGATCTCAGCTCCATAGTGTATAAGCTATTTTCCAAGTATACTGTATATACAGTATATGCAAATGATTGACATTGCAAGACTTAATTATTAGTTTTGCGTACATATTCAGCTTCACTTAAGTCCAGAAATGCTACCCAGATCACATATTCTTAAATTCTGTACAATTAAACAAACAATACCGGTACCAATATGGCTAATTAATAAACAATCCATTCTAAGACACCTCCAGGTAAAACAAAAAATTGCCAGGGCAAGTTTGTGATTAGCCCCTTTACCACCATAACGTAATTTTCATCATATTCTGGATACCATTAGACGATTTTCAGTAGTTTGTAATCTACCTATACGACTCAAACGGGTAAATACGATCATAATAAACCCTCTTAGTAACATAGGTCCTTCTTAAACTGCATAAAATAATCTAATTGTAGCCAGAATCAAAGGTAAAAAGGCGTCATAGTGCTGAAGGGGTTAAGTCTGACAAAAGGATCATTATGTTGTACAAGTCTGTCAAGTTGAATCCCACAACAGATACTTGTAGATTCATATACAGTATATATATTTATGTCACAAAGCTACTCCCTGGGGGTAAGGGTGTCGTTCATAATATTTAGTGGAGGAAAAGAATATACCCCACGTATCCTACAACGTGTCCTACAAGGCGACTAAAAGGGGGAATAACGAGCCGATGAGATCCACCTGCGGATGGAGGAAACTGACCTCCTCCCCCTCTGCCCTCTCACAGCCACAACAACAATGTAACCAAGTTCTTACAACTCCACTTCTGTTACAGTCTGTATGCAAGCGTTAACACACACACACACACACACACACACTTAAATTTAGTTTGGTGATAAGCCAAATTTCTGTTGAGGTAGCTAAATTCATCAGAAATTTGGACGCGTATAAAATATGAACATTAACGTTATCGTTTATATATTTAAATTTAAAAAGGGGAAACTGACCCTTCATTTGACCCAGAGGCCAAAATTTCACAATTTTGTTTTGTTTTTTGTCTAAAATGCTTCTTTCAACATAGGCGAATAGCATAGGAGGCCATAAACACCCATATCGCATCCCTAACCAGTAACCACCCACCCCAACCAACCAAATTTGACCCTCCCTCAGCCCAATTTTTTTTCTTTTTCTTCTAAAATGCTTCTTTCAACAATAGAGAATATCATATGAGGGCATAAACACCCATATGACATCTCTAAACCCCCCTCCCCCAATATAATAATAATAACAAAAATCACCCCTAGGCCTACAGTAAAATGTATAGACTTTTTAGTATAGTATACCATAAAACTCGTCTTATTATCGTTCTCTTTGACAACTACAATATAGAAAACGCATCTTCATGAGTAACTAGACCATTTTAGGCAAGCTTTTATGTACGTAAAATAAATATTTCATTTGTCTGCGATTTCCAGAAATCATATATTGGTAACTTAAAAATTAAACTACTCAAATGTATATTGCTCTGCTTCGTTCCCCTTCCACACACTAAATATGGGACTATATGGCACCTGTTTAGCGTGCTCAAACTGGCTGCTCCTCTGATATTTTCCCTGAATCGACCTATATCATGTCGAATATTGCGTCGCAAACGTATATATATATATATATATATATATATATATATATATATATATATATATTATTTATATTTTTCAGCACCTTCTATGTTTTTTCCCAAAACTAATAACTATAAATAACTATAAAATAGTGATATATATTAAAAATTATAAACAAAAAATGGATGTGTTTATATTAAAGTTAGCGATTTAAAAAAACATCTTTATTTATTGTGCTTCATAGAACACCGCAGTTTAATGGGTTACTTAAACAAAGGATATGAGGTGTACATAAGAACATAAGCAAATGGGAGTCTGCAGAAAGCCGATTGGCCTAAGCAAGGCAGATCCCTGTCCCACACAACCCCAATTCAATTACAAAGCCCAATTATAGGCTCAACACTCTAATACCCTGAGGATCATCTTACCAAAACGGTTAGAGATTAACGCAGGATTATGGGGGTCTGCAGAGCGCTGATTGGCCCAACCCGGCTGATCCCCCTTCACACCCAACCCTTCTCGTCCATATGCTTATCCAATTTTATCTTGAAGCTCCCTACCGTTTTAGATCCCACTATAGCACTTGGTAGTCCATTCCACCCATCTACAACTCTTGTTACCAAACCAATATTTGCCTATATCTTTTCTGAAACGAAATTTATCTAATTTGAAACCATTTGTACGAGTTCTTTCGCTATCACTGAGCTTTAGTACATTTGTCATGTCCCCTGTGTTAATCCCACTAACCCACTTGAACACCTCTATCATATCCCCTCTAACTCTGCGTCTCTCTAACGAATGTAAACCTAATTTCTTCAACCTTTCTTCATACGGAAGATTTCTAATATTATGGATAATTTTTGTCATTCTACGCTGTACTCTCTCCAATGAATCTATGTCCATTCTGTAATAAGGACACCAAAATTGGACAGCATAATCCATATGAGGTCTCACTAATGACAAGTAAAATTTTAAGATAACATCAGCAGTTCTGTTACTCACACTCCTAGAGATGAACCCGAGAATCCTGTTTGCCTTATTACGAACGCTTATACACTGTTTTCTAGACTTCAAATCATTGCTAACAAACACACCTAGATCTTTCTCGCAGTCTGAATTTTCTAATTCCAAATTACCTAGTTTATATTTAACATTTGTTTGCATCTTCCCTATCTTTAATACCTTGCATTTGTCAATGTTAAACTTCATCTGCCAATTTACTGACCATTCATGTAAGGTATCTAGATCCCTTTGGAGGCACTCTATATCGCTATCTGAATCTCCCCATTTTAGTATCGTCTGCGAATTTACTTATCCTACTAGTTATACCTAAATCTAGGTCATTTATGTATATAAGAAACAACAGGGGACCTAATACCGATCCCTGGGGGACACCACTTTTGACTGCTCCCCACTCTGACTTGGTACCATTTATGCTGACTCTGTTTCCTACCAATTAGCCATGACCTGATCCATCCCAACAACGATCCTCCTATTCCATGTGCCTCAACCTTTCTCATCAATCTCTCATGAGGGACTCTGTCGAAAGCTTTACTGAAATCTAAATAAATAATATCATATGACTTGTCACTATCTACTGCTTCATATACCTCTGAGAAAAAGCTAAGCAAATTAGTAAAGCAAGAACGTCCTTGAGTGAATCCATGCTGAGAAGAATTTATTAAGTTAAATTTTTCTAAGTGGCTTCTAATTTTCCTAGCAATAATAGACTCTAGCAACTTTCCTATGATTGATGTGAGACTAATGGGACGGTAATTGGATGCTATCGATTTATCACCTTTTTGAAGATCGGAACTACATTTGCAAGCTTCCAAGCTTCTGGAACTAAACCTGTTTCTAATGACTTGTTAAATAAAAATGCTAATGGGCTACTTAACTCACCTCTGCATTCTTTTAATACTCTAGCATATACCTCGTCAGGACCAGGCGATTTTTGAGGTTTCAGTCTGTCAATTTCCTTAAGCACATAATTTCTACTTATACTAACTGTACTTAACCTATTTTCTATACTATCACTATATACCATATTGACTTCTGGAATCTGTGCCAAATTTTCATTAGTGAAAACGGAAAGAAACGGACTATTTAATGTACTGCACATTTCTAAATAATTTTCTGTTATTTCTCCTATTGAAGTTTTTAGGGGGCCTATTAGATCTCTAACTTTAGATTTATATAGTTGGTAAAAAGCTTTAGGGGTATTTTTTGAGTCACTGGCTATCCTTATTTCATAATTTCTTTTTGCTTTCCTGATTTCCTTTTTGACTTGTCTTGATAGAGTCTGATAGTATATATATGTAGATGATTTTCGCCTTTCTTTATTTTTCTATATATTCCTTTCTTTTTTCCTATAAGATCTATTAGCTTATTAGTCATCCATTTTGGTTGGTTCTGCGTCGATCTAAATCTTCTTTTAGGGATATATTTATTTTGAGCATTGTGGAGTGAAGCAATAAACTGGTTATATGTAGGTGGCAAGTTTAACTCTGGCATATCCTGACTTAATTGCTTAACAATAGGGTCCACCCTTACGTCTCTTCTTAGCCCACCATAATCGGCTTTTCTGAAATCTGGGATAAGTGTCGTATTCTCTTTAGCATTCCCTGTCCATTGTATATTAAAATAAATAGATTTATGATCGCTATTTCCTAGGTGGTCACCAATCTCTACATCATTTATCTTATGTTCATTGTTACTGAAAACTAAATCAAGAATATTAATACCTCTAGTATATATATATATATATATTGACACCTGGATGGGGGTAAACGTCTTAAAACAGTAGGCTGATTGGAGCCGAATGGATACAAGCCAAAGAGGGAGAAAAAGAGTACTACGATAACACCCTCACACACAATTATTATTATACATGCGAGCACACCCACACACACACCTTCAGTAACAACGTACCCCAAAGTGTTGGGGCTTTCACTTAAGGGTTAATGGTGGCCTACTCTTTCGAAGCACAGTTTCAAGCTCCAGTTTCACGTCACAGAACGAAAAGGAACAACTTCTGATTCATATTTCTTTTAGGCCCGGATCTGAAGCTGTCTGATTTTATCGCCCATAATGGATTGTCCGCATCGTATGCTACTTACCAATATGTATCATTCTTGGTGGAGATGCACAATAAATATATAGAAATATATCACCTGTAGGCTACCTGATGGTTTTCACCCACATAGACACTAAAATACTAAGATACTAAATATCTTCGTATCTTAGTATCAAAGGGTTAAGCTGAAACATCTTCACAGTAAAACATAAATACATTATCTCAACTTCAACATAATTTCCACAGTTCACAAATCCACCTACTGTATTTGTTTTATTTCTGCTAATGTTTACATCTTGAACTTCCTGACAGTCCGAAACTCGCGAATTGTTAATTACATGTATCTACACTTAACCCCTTATGTACCGGTGACGTCTTTTTGTATTATATTCAAGCTACATATAGACGATTTATTGCAGCTTAAGAAGGATCTGTGGTAGATAAAAGGATTAATTGAGATAGTATGTAGCCGTTTAATTGTTAAAGGGCCTTCTTAAGCTAAATCAAATAATCTACTAGGTCTTTTTTATCTATGTGCATGAAGGAGAAAAAATGCAGGTTGCTTGTAACGAGTGTCTCCCCCAAAGCCGAAAGAGTGACAGAGCCGAATTCAAGGGACGTTCGAGCCAAAATGCCAAAATGTTTAAAGCAGTTTAAGTCATAAGATGAAGGAAATATTGATTGAGGGAGAGAGTTCCAGAGTTCACTAGTTGAGTAGAAGAAAGACAGCAAATTTGCCTATTCTAGGGTTGGAGAGCTGGACAGAATAAGAGTGGGACTGTGTTGAAAGGCGGGTCCCTTGCACTCGCCGTAAGGGAGGTTTTATGCTCTGAATATGATGAAAATTACGTCAACGATGCTCAATGGGTTAATGCATCATCTCTAGCACTATTTTACTTTGTGCAAGGACATAAAAATATTAAATAATTAGCAAGACAAACATCACATCTGAATACAATGGTTTTATTTGATACATCTACAAATCATTGTATTAATATTATACACGATTTTCTTCTGACGCTTCTTCTCAACATTAAGCATTCACAGAAGTACAAAGTTCACTTATTACTACCTTATAACTAGGTCAACTGGTGTAAAAGGAAATTTGAAATATGCATGCAAATATCACTGTTATTGAGTCGAAACATCATATTCTTTGGTACAAGTGTTTCCATATAATTATATATTATGGCAATGCACTAACCTTACGTCTACAATCCGTAACACATAGGACACAGAACAAATCGTACTGAAATACTGTAGACAAACGCGATTTCTTAAACAGTGAACAGGTTAATTTTCCTTAAGGGGGACCACCTCGCTTTTTTTCTCTTTCTCTCCCTCTTTCTTTGGCTTGTATCCATTCGGCTCCAATCAGCCTACTGTTTTAAGACTTTTACCCCCATCCAGGTGTCAATATTTTCCTGGCGAGCGGTAGCGAGCCAGCATATATATATTTTTGGTTGACAGCAAGCTAAATTTGTACATTTTTCGATAGAAAAATTTCTCCGACGAAGCCGGATTTCTCCATACAATGCTGGCTCGCTATCGCTCGCCAGGATAAAATCGACACCTGGATGGGGATACACATCTTAAAACAGTTGGCTGAATGGGGCCGAATTGATACAAGTCAGAAAAAGAGATACAAGGAGAGAAAGAGAAAACAAGCAGGTGACCCCCCTTAAAACATGATATGTGTAAGATGTGTAAACACTGATCTGAACGAGAAACACCCTGTGGACATATTTCTTTTAAGTGGGGTGGCCTGTGTTTTGTTTTTCTCTCTCTGGGTTGTATCCTTTCGGCCCCATTCAGCCTACTGTTTTAAGACGTTTATCCCCATTCAGGTGTCGATTATCGCTCGCCATCATATTTTGGATGAGTTAGACAGCTGGCTAAATTTGTACATTTTTCATAAAATGCTAGCTCGCCAGGATTTTTGTTTACACCTGGATGGGGATAAATGTCTTAAACCAGTAGGCTGAATAGGGCCGAATGGATACAACCAAGAAAGAGAAAAAAGCGGGTCACCCCCCTTAACATGACAACTTTTTCCAATATACAGCTTCTTCGGGTCAACTTAAAACAGCTATAACTATTTCTTTTAATCATTGAAGTCCATCATCACATGGTGTTTCTCTTAGCATTGTGTTATTCCTACTTAACAAATTGTGAAAATGTCTCCATAATGCCCTAACCTAAATTGTTTTATGTATGGAAAATAATAAATAATGATGACAGTAACAAGAATAAAACATGGTTAACTTCTTCACCCTGAGAGCATACTGCAATAATACAATTTTAGAAAAATAGCTGGCCAATCCACCGATTGGTATAATTATATTTCGGGTTGGCCTACACTCCTGAATATTTCAAGGGTTTGACTGATCCGCCTCTAAGAATATGGCTTCTGATACGTTCACATCTAATAATAATAATAATAATAATAAAACAAAAAAGTGTTGTGGTTAATCGAAGGAAAATGGCAACCTAACATTTTTTCAAGCATCAATTGTTGTAGGATAAGCCGAGGCTACTATTACCACCTTAGCTTCATTTCTTGACCAGATGAAAGAGACGGACCATTATTTCATTCATCAATAAAATGGTCACGTGAAGTCAAAGGTTAAAGTTGAGGAGGGTCTCTCGGAGTGGAGGAGTTGAAGTTTGAACTATTTCTTGGGCGCATACAAAGCACCAAACCATCGTATACTCCAGCACATTAAGAAAGCTACTTATTTAATAACCTCTCTTATTCCAGCAATACAGAAAGGTTGTTCAACTTCCATCAAACACAGAATACTAGATTGGAAGACAGTGATTCGATTATCCTTCTTACGATAAAACTACCCATTTCAGTAGATATATCGCGTGGACAATCACAGATCTAAGGTCTATATTGTTTATAGACTTTGCACAGATCATACTTAGATTTATGATAACTTACGACAAAACCCATGAAAGAGGATGAAGTGTATAACTACTCGATGGAATTGGAGGCGCTGTCTTCCTCTGAGAAATCGGTGGTGGGAAGAGGCCGGACAACGAAGGGGGGGTCGGGGGAGAAGTGATGGAAGGCGGGGGCGAAGGGTCGGCGTGAGGGGGCGACGGGCTGGCGGGAAGGTACAGAGGGGACGAACTGCGGCTGTGCTGGTGCGACAGGTGTTGGGGGATGCTGTGGGATGATAGGTGTGGGGGACTGTTGTGGAGCAGGTGCGGAAGGGGGCTCACAAGTGGAAGTGTGGGTGGAACATTCCAAACCTGGCTGGCATGGACACATTCCGTGGTGACCCTCCTCTATTTTCACCTGGTGATAACATATAATAATAATAATCAACACATATACAATAAGGCAACCAAAAAGTTATCTTTCCTAAGGGATACCCAATAGTCACCTTTGGGTAAATGACAATCGTCCCACTTAACAAACACTAAACAATAATGTCCAGACATAAATGCACTAATAAATATGAACATGTTATAAATTCTCCATAAATATATAATTCATGCCAAATATGCCAAATATACTTCCTAACCAATTATTATGATAATGATTATTAATATTAATATTTATGTTTTAATCATTATTATTATTATTATTATTATTATTATTAATATTTTATACAATGTGTTGTGATATTACATGGAACTCATTGGGGTAGTGTAGAGAGAAGGGCCTGGGGTCGGTGCTCCTGTGGCTGCAGAAGTCCCCCTGTTGTCCTCTTGGTGAACACTGAGGAATACTGTACCGGTTGAACCCTGGTGGACAATACTACATTATTACCCTCATTATTTCCTTATTCGCCCATGGTAGTCGCTCTCACACCCCACCCACTTAAGTACCATGGACTTATCCTATCAAAGATTTCTAAATTAATAATTGCAACTTGGCAGAGGACGCTAATGGAAATGAATAATAATGACCAATATTGCAATACCAATACGATACAAAATAAGTAGTAAACTGTGAGCTACTGACCTATTTTACAGCATGCCTGTTCCTCACAGTGAGTATTGTGAGCACATTCACCAAACCGAGGTGATTCTGCTGACACCACACCTACCACCACCACCACCACCACCACAGCCACCATACTAGTTACACCACACATCCTGAAAGTAGAAAACAATTATGTAACTTTTGTATCGGGTATATACTGTATGTTGGACCATATCAATTAGTTTAGTTCTCATCATCACCAACACCAATACAACATACAATCATCTCTATGCAACAGTACCATTACCACCAATATATGAGTTAGACCACACATGCTGATAAGAGGAGGAGAATGGTATAACTTTGTTGTTGTATATATATATGTTGGACCATTTCAATTAGCTCAATCCTCAACTTCTCATTACCACCAACATCATCAATACCACACACCATCATCTCTATACACCACCAACCTTTGAGTTACACCACACAGCCTCAAAGTGGTGTCTTTTTATTTTATATTGTTGCGCCATTTACTGTATGTTGGACCATTTTAAGGGAGCCCACCTCGCTTTTTTTTATCTTTCTCTCCCTCTCTTTGGCTTGTATCCAATCGGCCCCATTCAGCCTACTGTTTTAAGACGTTTACCCCCATCCAGGTGTAGTAACCCTGTGATGACCTCCTCTTGACCTGACCAACCCTAATAAGGCCTCTACTACCCACAACAACCTATTCCACCCACACATGAGTCACTCTATAGGGTGAGTTCTTCTTCACATACCTATCTACCTTTTTATTACTTACACCTGAACGGCTTATGGTGTGTGTGTGTGTGTGTGTGTGTGTGTGTGTGTGTGTAAGGATAATACTACTAATAATACAAATAATGATATATATAATCGGTTTATTTTGTGTGTGTGTGTGTGTGTGTGTGTGTGTGTGTGTGTGTGTTTACTTTGAGTCACTCTATCTATATAGGGTGGGTCCGGACTCCCTTCTCCCTCATGTTTAGCCCCATTTGTTCTAAAACTTAAGACATCCGCCCCAATAGTTCAGCGATTTATGATCGTTCGCCCCATTTCTTCGTCAATGTTTAAACCTTTCGTGCCATGTAGGTGTTGATTTTCTTGCCTGGCGAGCGATAGCGATCCTGCAATTTAGGAGGAATCAGCCTTCGGTCGGGACAGTTTGCTAATGAGAAATGTAAACATATATCTCAAAGGGGGAGGGGGAGGGGGAGGGGGAGGGGGTCTTGGGTGTATTTTATTAAGGGGAGGTTTTTAGTGTGTTTCCTAGACTTCCATCAAGCTTGAAATTACACCCCCTTGACCCCCTTTCAAGATAAATTTGTAAATTTTTCGGTAGAAAAATTTCCTCTTAAATTACAGGCTCGCTATCGCTCGCCAGGGAAAAATCGACACCTAAATGGCACGAAAGGTCTTAAAAGTGACATAAATGGGGTGAAAGTTTTTAAAATCGCCAAACTAATGGGGCGAACGTCTTAAAATCTAAAAAACAATGGGGCTAAACATGAGAGAGAAAGGGGTAAAGAAAGAAATCCCTCAAGTGGAAATCTCCCCTTAAGCTTGATGAAGGTCTAGGTAGGAAACTATAAAACTAAGTAAAATAATGAATACATAAATAAATAAATATTTAAATAAACGATTAAACATCTCCTTAATTCTGATGTGGAAGCCTCAAGCGAGTTTAGTGAACCTCCAAAAATTGAAAGAGCAGGTAAAGAATTAAAATGTAGCGAAAGAAGGGAGGTCCAAACACACACACACTCTCTCTCTCTCTCTCTCTCTCTCTCGCTCTCTCTCACACACACACACGCACATACAAACAATCCACTTTTCTCCGCCTACACGCGAACTTTTTTTTTTTTGGTCATTCCTCGCTTGACCCATTATGCCCACTCACCCTACTTCTCTCTCCTCCCTCCCCCCACACTATCTCTATCTGTCTTTCTCTCTTCCCCCTCCTCTATCTCTCTCTGTCTTTCTCTCCTCTCTCACCCTCCCCCTGTCTCTCTCTCTATCCTCCTTCCCCTTCCCCTACCTCCCTCCCCCTCCACCATTTCTCTCTATCCTTCCTCTCCCCTATCTTCCCCTTCTATCTCTCTCTCCCCCTCTATCTCTCTCTCCTCACTACCCTCTATCTCCCTCCCCCTCCCAGCTATCTCCCCCCCCCCCCTATTTCTCCCCCCTCCCCCCTATATCTCACCCTCCTCCCCTCTATCTCTCTCTCTCTTTCTTTCCACACGAACTGATTATTTGGTTCAACTTTTCCAGGTCTCCGGATTTTCACTTGACCCAGCATGACCTCCCACTTTCTCTCTCTCTCTCTCTCTCTCTCTCTCTCTCTCTCTCTCTTTTATATGTGCATGCAGGAGACAAAAGGTAGGTTGCCTGTAACGAGTGTCTCCCCCAAAGGCAAATTCGTCACAGAGCCAAATTCAAGGAACGTTGGAGTAGAAAGGCCTTGACACACGAAGTTTAAAGCAGCTTAAGTCACAGGATGAAGGAAAGATTGATTGAGGGAGAGAGTTCCAGAGTTCATTTATTGAGTAGAAGAAAGACTGAGAAACTTTGCCAATTCTTGAGTTGGAGAGCTGGACAGCACAGGAGTGGGACTGTGTTGAAAGGCGGGTGCCTCACACTCGCCGCAAGGGAGGGGATATCCACTGAGAGAGCTCTGAAGAACACTGATTGTCGTAATGACAATAGAAGAGTGAAAGAGATGCACAGATACACACACACACACACACACACACACACGCGCACACGCAAACACACTTGCAAAACACACACGCACACACTTGTAAACACACACGCTTGCAAAACACACACACACACACAAACTTGCAAATACACACACACACACAATCACAAGCTGACTCTTTCACTTTTCCATGTCTTCGGATTTTCACTTGACCTTCTATGACCTCTCTCTCTCTCTCTCTCTCTCTCTCTCTCTCTCTCTCTCTCACACACACACACATGATCTGATTTTTTGGGTAACTTTTTCATGTTTTCTTGTTTTCACTTGACCCAGTATGCTTTCCCACAAACACACACACACACACACACACACACACACACACCAACTACACTCTCTCTGTGTCTTTTCCATGTACTGGTAAACTCACTTGACCCCTCATTGCACCCCCCCCCCTCTCTCTCTCTCTCTCGCCCACACCCACCACCTCCGCCCACCTAGCACCCATATATGTCAGGCCTTAAGGGAGCCCACCTCGCTTTTTATCTCTTTCTCTCCCTCTCTCTTTGGCTTGTATCCGTTCGGCCCCATTCAGCCTACTGTTTTAAAGACGTTTACCCCCATCCAGGTGTCAATATTTTCCTGGCGAGCGGTAGCGAGCCAGCATATATATATATAGTTTTTTGTTTTGACAGCAAGCTAAATTTGTAAATTTTTCGATAGAAAAATGTCCCCGGCGAAGCCGGATTTCTCCCTACAATGCTGGCTCGCTATCGCTCGCCAGGAAGAAATCAACACCTGGATGGGGATAAACGTCTTAAAACAGTAGGCTGAATGGGGCCGAATGTATACAAGCCAGGGAAAGAGAGAAAAGGAGAGAAAGATAAAAAAAAAAACGGTGACCCCCTTAATGTCTCTCCTTCCCGCCCTCTGCAAACCATCTCCTACACTGCAAAATATCTGTGATTTACCTGTTCAGTGCCAGGTCCCTCCTTTTAACTTTATCCTGGCTACTATTAGACGATTTTATATCTCTCACACACACACACACATGGCCTACAAAAAAAAAAAAAAAAAAAAAAAAAAAAAAAAAAAAAACATACCAACACACACACACACACACTCGCAAGAGAACACAAACACGCACACACACACACACATACACAAAGGTAGTTTAGTACAATAAAGCCGGTATCACACGAGCGCTTTTGCCCTCAACATTTATCCTCAACACTGGTCTGGCAGCTTATGAGGTCAACATTGGATAATAATATTTCGGTTACCTAAATTCATCTACCATCAGTCTTATTTCCGATACCGGTGCAAAATATTCCAGAAACGTTGCCAGAAAATTGTTGATCATCGAATGTTGAGTATAAAAGCTCTTGTGTGATACCGGCTTAACTATGCTCAGTCTGTTTACTGCTTTGATTGTATTTGTGTACCTTTACTTACTCCCAAAACATCTTAAAGGAAGAGTTGTTGTCTTTGTCAGCTTGTTCCCTAGACCTCCATCAAGCTTTATCAACCCCTTCGGTACCGGCGACGTCCTTATAATTTTATTCTGGCTACTATTAGATGCTATTATTCAGTTTCAAATGGTCCTCCAGCAATTAACAGGCTTCGAACTATCTCACCTAACCCCTTTTACAACCTCAAATCCTTCTTAAACTCCACAAAATCGTCTAAATATAGCAAAAATAATATGAAATAGACGGCGTCGGTATTGTACGGATTAAACACTCCCAAGACTACCCTGCCAGGTATATTTCTACATTTTTCGGTAGATAAATGTTCCGGCCGGGCAAAAGGCCTGTTCCTCACCATCACTCGCCAGGAAATAATCGACACCTAAGTGGCACGAATGGTCTTAAAATGGACAAGGCAATGGGACGAAAGGTCGTGAAAATGCCAAACTAATGGGGCAAACGTCTTAAAATCTCAACACTATTGGAGCTATACATGAGGGAGAAGGGAGTCTAGAAAAAACACCCCTGAAACACCCTATGAATTGGGAATATAGAATTTAACCCTTCCAAGTTCCAATACGCGTTTCTGTTCTGTTTCTGGCTACTATTAGACGATTTTATTCAGATTAGTAACGTTATATGGATGTCAGAGGGTTAATTGAGATAGTATTTATCCTTTTAATACCCACAGATCCTTCCTAAGCTGCATAAAATCGTCTAATGTTAGCCAAAATAAACTGCTAAAACGCGTCAGAGGGTTAAACTTATATTTCTCTATAACAAAAAATCTCTCTCCTTTTTACTTGTATTTCTTCTTCCATTCGATATACCTTGCTATGCCCCTTCCGATTGTTTATATTTCTCTCTTCATTCGTTTATTCTTTCTTCCTCTTGTTCTTTATTTCCTAATGTTCTCTCTTCTGTCATAACCAACAGTCTATTATTTCTTCTTCTCCTTCTTACTTCTCCACTTGTCTCGTCTCCTGCACCATGGCCCTCTGTCAGCCACTTAACCCCTTCTGTACCGGTGACGTCTTTTAACTATATTCTGGCTACTATTAGAAGATTTTATTAATTTTATTAAGGGACTAAAACAATTAACATACTTTGAACTATCTCACTTATCCCTTTTTACTACCACATATCTTTATAAAACAGCACAAACTCCTCTAAACATGGCTAGAATAATATTAAAAAGACGTCCCCGGTAAAGAAGGGGTTAATACACCACTTTTCTCTCTTCTTTCGCAATCACCAGTCTTGTTGTTGTTGTTGTTGTCTCGTCTCTCTCCCACCATATCCTTCTCTCAGCCACTTTATACACCACTAACCATCTACATCCGCCATCCCTCACGACCAACCTTTCCCGGCTTTTTATATTCTTTCTTTCTTTCTTTCTTTATTATTATTTTGTTTTTATTCGCTTTGACCGCTTTTACATTAGACTTTTAGGATTAATAATTGCCGGTGCCGTGTCGCTTAAGATATTCCACCTTCAGTCTAGTCGCCGATACCAGGACACAATTGTCTCGAAATATTGTCACAAAATATGTTAAGTTCTCGAAATGTTGTCACAAGACATGGATAGTTGCCTGAAAAATCTCTGGTGTGACTCCGCCTTTGTTGACAGCGTGTTTAGATCAGCGTCACAGATTATGGGTTTGTCGGGTGGGTTTTTCTGTGTATTGGATCATTATGACTTCTCAAAACTCTCTGCCTCTGTCTCTGCATCACATTTAGGACAAGTTTCCATATTTTATAACATAAAACTTATAATAGCAGTGTGATCAAGACGGAGACATGACAATTTACCGTCAGCTAGAAAATAAAAACATACTCTAATTTCATTCTTAACACAAAATCCCTCTCACTATTAAATAAAACTACCAAAATAATCTAGTTAGTAACCAATAACCCTTCCCAGTTAGAGATAGGACTACCACACGGCACCCCTTACTGATCTTATAACAAAATCCTTCCTACTATGAGAAAGACACCTTACCTGATCTTATAGTTAACCAAAAATATCTTCCACCAGAAGTGAGAGCCATCAAACTGTATGTGATAATATAGCTCTATCCCTTCCACCATGAGATAGAGACCATAAACCTTACTTGGTCGTACAATATATCTAATATATTCCTCCCCACCATGACCTAGACTGTAGAGTTATAGCATCCACATCATTGATCATTACATTAAGGCATCAGTAATGTTGTAAGTAATAAGCACAATAAATATAGATAGCATAGCCATCCACTACCCACCCATGCATGTATGTATTTATATACTCCGGCACATACCCCATTGCTGGGGGTGGCCGACACAAGACAGAGCCCATACAGAAACAATATTTAAATTTCCTATTCTCAGGGTCCGGGACCACTTTCTCGTTCCCTCGCCCATTTCTCGGTCATTGAGTAGGATAATTTGACCCACCCATACTCGCTTTTATTTTTATTCCATCCGCCAACGAAGTTGGTCGGAGGTTATGTTTTTGCCTCCGTTTGTTTGTCTGTCTGTCTGTATACAGGATATCACACAAAGTTATGACCGATTTTCACGAAATTTGGTGGGCAGAAAAGATGTGCGCCTAGTAAGAAGTGATTAAATTTAGGAGGTGATCAACAGAGTGCTTACCTCCGCTAGCGTATGCAGCTCAGTTATGTACAGATGTTAAATTATTTTTGGGCGGATAGGACACGCGCCAAGGAAAGAGTGACTCCATTTAGGAGGCAATCGGTAGAGCGCATACCTCCGCCAGAATAGCGGAGGCGCGCGCGCTCTCCCGAGTGCCCCTTTAGTTTTTTATACTGACTTTTCTTTGTCCAACTTTATTAATTAGACAAACAAAATTGGTATTGTGGTTTATGGTAACGAGATATTGATGCTAATATTGATTTTTAATGGCACCTAATTAAACAATGTATTATTATTTATATAAATAAGATTAGCATAGCTTCATATTCATTGTCCACCAAAGGATAGCCTATTTTTATTTTTTTAATGAATGAACATTAAACAAAATAATTCTCCAAGAATAACATGAAATGATTATTCATAAATTAACATTAAAAGTTCCAACGAGTTAAAAAGTCCAAATATCCCTCACCTGAACATTTAGCAATTGAAGGGCACACTAGAGTAAGAAGGTTAGGTCCTGAAGATGTTGCAGAGTGGAAGGGTGTTGATCTATCCTCTTGTCTGTCACGAGCAATACTGAGCCTGTTCTCCGCAGCTCTCTGCTTTATATATACGTGTGCCCCTCCGCTGCAGCCCTCCACGCCTACACTCCCACCTCCTCCCCCCTACGCTAAACCTGTATGAGAGAGAGAGAGAGAGAGAGAGAGAGAGTGTGTGTGTGTGTGTGTGTGTGTGTGTGTGTGTGGGGATATATTGTATAATTGTCATATATCTATAAGGAAGCCAAGTTGACATTCTATAAGAAACAAGCACACTGTGTAGAATCCTACCACTAATTCTTAGACCTGTATAAATATGATAAACTTGTGATAGTGGGCACTTAATAAGAGAAACACAAATTTGGACAATCGTTTAAGGGGAGATGGGTAATTTTTCTGGTCCCCCTTCTCCCTCATATTTAGCCCCATTATTTTTTAGATTTTAAGAAGTTTGCCCCATTAGTTTGTCGATTTTAAGATCTTTCGCCCCATTTTGTTGTCAATATGTATACCTTTCGTGCTATTTAGGTGTCGATTTTTTTCCTGGCGAACGATAGTGAGCCTGTAATTTGGGAAGAACCGGCCTTTGGCCGGGAAATTTTTTTACCGAAAAGTATATAAATTAATCTAGAAGGGGGATCTAATGGATGTTTTAATAAGTTTGATGGAGGTCTAAGGAGGAAACTAGAACAATAATAAATAATTCAAAAATCGACCAAAAAGTGAACAATCCCCCCTAATTAATATGGTGATACATTTTTCATTAGCATATCATAATTAATGTAATCAAATGTGTACCACTTCTCCTTGCAGGCGATTGTACATGATATTTGTTACATGTTATGATAACTACTTGACAAATCCCTACCAATATATCAATAAATAGGTCAAATATTCAAATGGAATAAAATCTAAGGACATTATTACCGGAGTTTCAGAAACCCCACAACATTTATTATTATAATTTGCTGGGTTGGTATGCAGTTTTCCAATTCCGGTAACTATGACTTGGGACCACTATGAAGGTCATATCTCTATGACTGACAAATATTTGTTTTAGTATATAGCAAACATTTAACTGAAATTGTAGATACCATTTTTCAAATATATATTTTTTTTTTTTTTTTTTTTTTCTATATTCAAACTACTCCCTCTCGGGCATAGGCTGAGAGCCTGTACATTCCACCGCTCAACACGGTGAATCCCGTGAGGTCTTGTTCCAGTATGGGGAGTGAGACATGTGAAGCATCCATTCATGGCTCGAAGCAGCTCCATCTCTGAAGCGGCTGGTTGCTTCGTTCAAGTGCTTCACTGTCTCACCCTCCAGACTCAGACCCTCACTCTCAGAACGCCACCTATTGAGCAGTGAACTCACTAGGCATTGTCCCCCTGTAACATATTTTGAATATGGGAATATTCATACAGTGTTATTTAATCAGGGAACAATGAGGGTATTTTTTTGGCATTTTCGGTGGGCTTTGTGGTAATGCACTGATACTAGGTACAGCACAAATTCAATCCCAATAATATCTTCCCATTGACATATCGGGATTTGAACCCGGGTCCATTGGATTACCAATCCAGTGGTATGGCCACTCCACCACACCACACCACACCACACCACACGAAATATTACTGACAAAAATGACTTGCATTGAATATATAATGTTCTAACTATTAATTCATTCTTTACCTGCACATGTTTCAATGCTACACTCTTGTAAGAGAACTTCTTGTTCTTGAAAAAAGGCAATTTTAAATATCATAAAGATACATTATGAAGGGTACTATATACTGAACATGAAACTGTTGACTGAATAAAGGTGAAGGCCTAACCTATCTCAGGATGCTCTCTTAACCCCTTCTGTACCGGGGATGTCTTTTGTATTTGATTCTAGCTATATTTAGATGATTCTGTGCAGTTTAAAAAGGGCCTCCAGCAATTCACAGGCTTCAAACTATCACGCTTAAATAATTATACCACCACATATCCTCCTTGAAATACACACAATCGTCTAAATACAGCTAGAATAAACTTGAAAAATCGTCCCGGTACAGAAAGGGTTAAGACAACAACACCACTCCTGATAACACCAAGGGGCTGGGCTGACATACTGTATGTACACTTGTCAACACTAATAACTATACACCCTGCGATGCTCTCTACTAAATCACCTGGAATATAATACTGCGTTGGCATTTATGCAGGATTTACTTAATACTGAATAAGGACATTTATATAAATCTAGATAATCCTGCCATGAACAAATATTATTTGTGTAAGTCTACCCTTAGCGGTAACACAGTATATTTAAGTCTGCCCTTAGTAACACGGTAACACAGTATATTTAAGTCTGCCCTTAGTAACACGGTAACACAGTATATTTAAGTCTGCCCTTAGTAACACGGTAACACAGTATATTTAAGTCTGCCCTTAGTAACACGGTAACACAGTATATTTAAGTCTGCCCTTGTAACACGATAACACAGTATATTTAAGTTTGAAGATTCACACTATATATAAAAATAAGTGTAATATATGCTACACACACACACACACTTATATATGTATGTATATATATATATATATATATATATATATATATATAGAGAGAGAGAGAGAGAGAGAAGGGGGGAGGGGGAACCAAACTAAATTAGAACCTATCAAATAATGAAGTGTTTCCAACCAGCACTGTTCCCACCCCCGCCACTTGATGTATGCCTTAATATATGACCTTCAGGGCTGTTGTAGAGGTCATCATACAAGGGGAGGACAGGTGAGGCCGGGGGGTAGTATGGGACTGGGTCATTAGGGTAACTGGGAGGGGGAGGGGGGGGACGGGGGGTTCAATTTGTCTCGCCTTTCTTGTCATGTTGCAGTTGATGTCTTAAAGATTTTTTTTTAATATTTTATTATTATTATTAAATTATTATTATTATTATTATTATTATTATTATTAATATCATTTTATAAAATTTGCTCCATAAACCTCCACCAAACTTTAAAAATACCCCTAAGACCCTCCTTCGAGATAAATTTGTAATTTTTTTGGCAATAAACGGCCCCGGCCAAAGGCCGGTTCGTTCTAAGTTGCATGCTTACTATCGCTCACAGGAAATTAGGGACACCTAAATTACATGAAAGTATTAAAATTGATAAATCAATCGGGCGAAAGATTTTAAAGTAGCCAATCTAATTGGATGATCTATCATCTTATAATCTCTAATTGGATGATCTATCATCTTATAATCTCTAATTGGATGATCTATCATCTTATAATCTCTAATTGGATGATCTATCATCTTATAATCTCCAATTGGATGATCTATCATCTTATAATCTCAAAACTAATGAGGCTAAGCAAGAGGGAGAAGGGGATCCAGAAAAGAAGAGCCCCTTAATTAAGCAACCGATGTGTGCGTGTGTAGGATGTACTGTATTATGTACTGTAGGTAATGGTGGACTGTGGTTGTGAGATAAGGGGTAGATGGGCTGCTTTACTTGTCTTACCCTATCTTCTCTGATGCTACAGGTGTCGTCTATAGGTAGCCTGTGATGTGTGTATGACCTCCAGTGTGTTGAGGAGGAGGTTATGTAAGGCCAGGTAATGTAGGACCTGTGAGTGGGAGATAAGAGAAACTATTCTGCTCCACTGTTCTTACCCTGTCTTCTCTGATGCTGCAGGTGTCGTCTATAGGTAGCCTGTGATGTGTATGACCTCCAGTGTGTTGAGGAGGAGGTTATGTAAGGCCAGGTAATGTAGGACCTGTGAGTGGGAGATAAGAGAAACTATTCTGCTCCACTGTTCTTACCCTGTCTTCTCTGATGCTGCAGGTGTCGTCTATAGGTAGCCTGTGATGTGTGTATGACCTCCAGTGTGTTGAGGAGGAGGTTATGTAAGGCCAGGTAATGTAGGACCTGTGAGTGGGAGATAAGAGAAACTATTCTGCTCCACTGTTCTTACCCTGTCTTCTCTGATGCTGCAGGTGTCGTCTATAGGTAGCCTGTGATGTGTGTATGACCTCCAGTGTGTTGAGGAGGAGGTTATGTAAGGCCAGGTAATGTAGGACCTGTGAGTGGGAGATAAGAGAAACTATTCTGCTCCACTGTTCTTACCCTGTCTTCTCTGATGCTGCAGGTGTCGTCTATAGGTAGCCTGTGATGTGTGTATGACCTCCAGTGTGTTGAGGAGGAGGTTATGTAAGGCCAGGTAATGTAGGACCTGTGAGTGGGAGATAAGAGAAACTATTCTGCTCCACTGTTCTTACCCTGTCTTCTCTGATGCTGCAGGTGTCGTCTATAGGTAGCCATCCGATGTGTGTATGACCTCCCGTGTGTTGAGGTCATACATGGGGAGGTTATAACGCCAGGTAATGTAGGACCTTTGGGTGGGAGATAAGGGGAACTTTCCGTTGCCTCGTCTTAAGGGGAGGATTTTAGTTTCCCCCCTAGACCTCCATCAAGCTTTAAAAAATACCCCCACTCGAGATAAATTTGTGCATTTTTCGGTAGACAAATGTCCTCTCCTTTTCTCCTAAATTACAGGCTCGCTATCGATCGCCAGGAAACAAATTGACACCTAAATAGCACGAAAGATCTGGGTGAAAGGTCATACAATCGCCAAACTAATGGGGTGAACGTCTTAAAATTTCAAAACTATTGGGGCAAAACATGAGGAGAAGGGGGCCCAGACAAAAAACCCTTAAGTGAAAAATCTCCCCTTAAGTGCTGCAACAGTCATCTATAGGTAACATTCCAAGAGAGTGTACGTATGACCTCCAGTGTGTAGAGGTCATACATGGGCAGGATACGTAATGGGAGATAAAGGATAACTAACTTGCTCCACTGTTTTTTTTCCTTTCTTCTTGGATGCTGCATCAATCGTCTATTGGTAGCATGCCGATGTGTGTATGACCTCCTGTGTGTTGAGGTCATACAGGATGAAGGGTCAGGCCGGATACTGTAGGACTGTGAGTTTGGGAGATAAAGGAAACTGGCTTGCTCCACTTTTGTTGCCCTTTCTTCTCTATGCTGCATGCATCGTCTATAGGTAGCAAGCCGATGTGTGTATGATCTCCCGTGTGTTGAGGTCATCTATAGGGAGGGTACGTAAGGCCGGATAAGGAGGACTGTATGTGTGGGAGATAAGGGAAACCGGCCTGCTCCACTTCAATAAAGAGGGATTACCATTTTTTGTGTTATCTTTCTCTCCTTTTCTCCCTTTCCCTGGCTTGTATCCATTCGGCCCAATTCAGCCAACTGTTTTAAGTCGTTTATCCCCATCCAAGTGTCAATTTCTTCCTGGCGAGCGATAGCGAGCCAGCATTGTATGGAGAAATCCGGCTTCGCCGGAGAAATTTTTCTATCGAAAAATTTACAAATTTAGCTTGCTGTCAAATAAAAAAAATATATATGCTGGCTCGCTACCGCTCGCCAGCAAAATATTGGGCTCCCTTAATCGTCTATAGGTAGCCAGTCGATGTGTGTATGACCTGCCGTGTGTTGAGGTCATAATACAGTATAGGGAGGGTACGTAAGGCCGGATAAGGAGGACTGTGTGTGTGGGAGATAAGGGAAACTGGCCTGCTCCACTTTGGTTGCCGCTGGGGACTTCCATAGGTAGATCCCAGGGTGTTGATGTTTGTAGTTAGTCACCATGATGCACATATTGACACCTCTCTCTTCTTTCTGCCTACCTTACAGCTTTGTTAATCCCTTCTGCACCGGCGACGTTTATTTTAATTTTATTCTAGCTATATTTAGAAGATTTTGTGAGGCTTAAGCAGGATCTGTGGTAGTAAGAGAGGTTAATTAAGATAGTTCGAAGCCTGTTCATTGCTGGAGGCCCTTCATAAACTGAATACAATCGTGTATTAGTAGCCAGTATAAATTGAAAAGGACGGAACTGGTACTGAACGGGTTAAAATATTATCTACGGTATCAATCGCGTTACTATGCATACTCTTATGTATGTCACACCTAACAAGAATTCTATATACAGCACATATAATCCACCATGAAAACTTTCTAGGGGGATGAAGGGCGGGTCCAGGTCAGGTCAGGTGAAGGAATTGAGGGATAAGCCTTTACAACGGTACCTCGTATCTACTTTTCAAAGAATGTTGAGAGGGGAGAAGGGGTGTTGAAGAGAGAGGAAGCTGTTGGAGTGGCAATGTTATGTGTGTTGTTAGTCTGTATACGTCGTCGAGGTGTCCCCCGACTGGGTGCGAGCATGTGAAACACGCTAGGACGTACTACCACACCCACTAAATATTTCTGCCTTTGCTGGGATCGAACCCAGGTCAAGCAGATTCACACGTAATTGATAAAGTGATGATCAGTATTTACATCGGAAGTCTTTTGAGAAGTATCATGTCAAATTTCTCTAATCATTCTATGTTTCGTTTGGAAAGGAGAGAGGAATGAGTTTTCTTTTATAAAGCCATGGCCAAACGTTAATCACTCAGAATAACTATAGAATTCACCATTTTATGCTTGTTTTTATTTTTATTTTGTTCATTTGCTTTATAAATGTCTTTGGTGACAGACAGGTATGCCGACGTCGATGATCAAATAATCTTCACATCTCTTGGTGGAGATAACAAAAGAACTGTCTCTTGAAAGTACTGTATACAAACAAAGTGGAAGACAAAAGTGTCAAGAAAAAACTCTTAGGAATAAAATAAAGAAGACATTAATAATAAATAGGCATCGATCGACAGACGAAATCTTGGGCAGGAGAAGGAACCAATCACAACACAGGGTATACAACATGGCGTTTGTCTTGTTTTGGGGATGCCCGGGGTGTCAGTGGGTATACAACATGGCGGCGTTTGTCTTGTTTTGGGGATGCCCGCGGGTATACAACATGGCTGTGCCTGTCTTTTTATTTCCTGGGGTGCCCTACTTAAGCTCATTTTGGGTACCAGGGTGTCAGTGGGTATACAACATGGCGGTGTCTGTCTCCATTGGGTATACAACATGGCGGCGTCTGTCTCTTGTATCTGGGGTGCCCGACTTATGCTCATCTTGGTTACCGGGGTGTCACTGAGTATACAACATGGCGGCGTCTAGTGTCTGGGGTGCTCCACTTTATGTCATCCTAGGGTGTCAGTGGGTATACAACATGGCGGCGTGTGTCTCTTGTGTCTGGGGTGCCCTACTTTAGCTCATCTTGATACGGCAGGGTGTTAGTGGGGCAGAGCTGGAGGGGGGGGGGGAGAGATAGGCGAAGGGAGGGATGGAGAGAGAGGAGGGGGTGGGGAGGGAGGGAAATTGATGAGAGAAGGAGTAGGGAAGGGAACAGGAGAGAAGGAAGGGAAGGAGAGGGAGGGGGCACAGGTGGAGGTGGAGGGAAGGAGGGAGAGGGTGGAAGAGGGAAGAAGGGAAGAAGGAAAGAAGGAGGAGTAGGGGAGGGAAAAGGAGAAGGAGTGGGGCAGACGTGGAAGGGGAGGTGGAGGGAGAGGGTAGTGGTAGAGGGAGGAAGGTGGTGGGAGAGGGAATGGGGTAGAGGTGGTGGGAAAGGGAATGGGGCAGAGGTGGTGGGGGAGGGAGTGGGGCAGAGGTAGAGGTGGAGGTGGAGGTGGAAGGGGAGGTGGAGGGAGGGAGGTGGTGGAGGGAGGTACTCACACGGGCTTCCCCATGTTGAGGGAGGGAATGCGGATATCTTGCCTCTCTTTATATTACTCTCATTTGGATTTTGTGTTCAGTCTCTCTCTCGGCCTCGCTCTCGCTCTCTCTCATATATACAGTATATATGGAAGAGCCAAAACATTTCCTTATCCATACCAATAGCTCAAATGTTACAATTATATATACATAGCCTAACATGTATGAGTTCCAATTTGATAGATACAAGATATAGTCTATTCTTAACCCCTCCAACACCATAACAACCAGTTTACTTATAATTCTGGCTAATATTAGACGGTTTTATGCAGTTTAAGAGGGATCATTGTTATTTAAGTGGTTTATTGAGATATTATAGGCCTTTTTGAATCCTAGATGTAGACTATAAGGTGAAGAAAATCGTCTAATAGTAACCGGAATAAGACGAAAATACGTGGCTTCTGTATAATGATATCTTACTGACAAGTGGGCAGCATGTACCTTAGACCTTAATAATACGGTGAAACAACGATTTTCTTTTTATTAGCATTGTAACTTGGTTATTATGTAAAAGGTTAACCTTTTCTGTATCGGCGTTGTATATTTTATTGTAGTCTAGCTAAACTTGGACGATTTTGTGCAGTTTAAGAAGGATCTGTGATGGTAAAAAGGGTTACATAAGATAGTTCGAAGCCTGGTACATGATGGAGGCACTTTGTAATCAGAATAAAATCTCCTAATAGTAGCCAAAATAAAGTTAAAAGTAGGGCCCCGGTACTGAAAGGGTGAAGCAAGTGGGAGGGAAGTCCTGCCTAAACTACAGGAAACTATTATCATAAGGTAAGTTTTAAGAGGGAACCGAACCTTGACACACTCTTAGGCAAGGCTTAAGGGAGGTGACCTGCTTTTTGTTCTCTCCTTTTCTCTCTTTCTCTGGCTTGTATCCATTCGGCCCCATTCAGCCTACTGTTTTAAGACGTTTATCCCTATCCAGGTGTCAATTTTTTACTGGTGAGCGGTAGCGAGCCAGCATATTTTTTACATGTTTTTGACAGCAGGCTAAATTTGTACATTTTTCGGTAGAAAAATTTCTCCGGCGAAGCCGGATTTCTTCATATAATGCTGGCTCGCTATCGCTCGCCAGGAAGAAATCGACACCTAGATGGGGATAAACGTCTTAAAATAGTTGGCTGAATGGGGCCGAATGGATACAAGCTAGAGAAAGAGAGAAAAGGAGAAAAAAAAAAGCAGGTCACCCCCCTTAATCCTATTTTGTAATCTATCTATCTTCATTCATCTATTTACATATAGGCCTATAGTGTTTTGCCTGTCAAGCTAGATAGATGTTTGTCTGTCAGGTTACTCGGGTATTGTGTAATGTAATAACTTGTTCTTGTTCGCTTGGTTCCAATAATTCATTATAGTTTGTACTTTTCTCTCCTGTCTATGCTGTTTGTGGTCTTACTTGCGTCTTCAACCATCTTCAACAATCGGCCAAAGGCCGATTACTCTTAAATTACAGGCTCGCTATCGCTCGCCAGGATAAAATCGACACCTAAATGGCACGAAAGGTCTTAAAATTGACAGAATGGGGCGGAAATTCTTAAAAATCACCAAACTAATGGGGCAAACGTCTTAAAATCTCACAAGCAATGGGGCTAGACATAAGGGAGAAAGGAGTCAAGAAAAAAGTCCCTCGAGTGGAAATCTGTCCCCTTAATGAAACCATGTGATGCTCCCGAGATGCCACATACAGCTCGTAAACACACTAACCATTACACCAGCGAGACAGTTAAAGGTTAAATACACGACTACGATTAATATCCATCTAGTGCGACACATGAAACACCCAACATCACGAAGCTTCAATCTATAATCTCGGGGCCTCGTATAAGAGTTACAGGCTACTTAAGGGGAGGTTTCCACTTGAGGGACTTTTTTCTTGACCCCTTTCTCCCTCATGTCTAGCTCCATTCCTTTTGAGATTTTAAGACGTTTGCCCCATTAGTTTGGTGATTTTTAAGAATTTCCGCCCCATTCTGTCAATTTTAAGACATTTCGTGCCATTTAGGTGTCATTTTATCCTGGCGAGCGATAGCGAGCCTGTATTTTAAGAGTAATCGGCCTTCGGCCGGGACATTTTTCTACCGAAAAATGTACAAATTTGTCTTGAAAGGGGGTCAAGGGGGTGAATTTTTAAGATTGCTGGAGGAGTAGGAAACAAACTAGAAACCTCCCCTTAACAGCCTACAGTACCGAGGTTGAGACATAGACAAAGACACAATGTAATCATGTACTGCACATGTACTCAGACTGAACTGCACACTGAATAGCTTAAGGGGAGATTTCCACTTGAGGGATTTTTTTCTGGACCCCTTTCTCCCTCATGTTTAGCCCCATTGCTTTTGAGATTTTAAGACGTTTGCCCGATTAGTTTGGCTATTTTAAAACATTTCGCCCAATTTCTGTCAATTATAAGACCTTTCGTGCCATTTAGGTGTCGATTTTTTCCTGGCGAGCGATAGCGAGCCTGTAATTTGAGAGGTATCGGCCTTCGGCCGGGACATTTTTCTACCGAAAAATGTACAAATTTATTTTGAAAGGAGGTCAAGGGGGTGTAATTCTAAGTTTGATGGAGGTCTAGGGAATAAACTAAATACCTCCCCTTAATGTTTATGTGAGGGGAAAGAACAATTTATGGGGCACATTTCTCAGAAGACCGACCTCGCTACGAACTATTCCTGAGCCTATAGAAATAATCTATAATTGAACTATTCCTGAGCCTATAGAAATAATCTATAATTGAACTATTCCTGAGCCTATAGAAATAATCTATAATTGAACTTGACTTTACATATTATTACTTATTGCCCGCCTCTTCTCCACATATAACCTTCACCCCCCCCCCCCCCCCCCAACCCCTCTCTCAGGTCGACAAGGGAACCAGTTGAAGGGGTCGAACTTGTGGAACATCTTATAATACTAGTTTTAAAAGCATGTCCAACCTTGACAATCTGTATGTATGTATGTAAAGTATGTATGTATGTATGTATGTATGTATGTATGTATGTATGTATGTAAAGTATGTATGTATGTATGTATGTATGTATGTAAAGTATGTATGTATGTATGTATGTATGTATGTATGTCAAATCAATCTGACTATCCTCTGCTGTCAACTATAATATAGCCCCACACCCACGGTTGATAAATATACGATGTGGAACAAACTAAACTAAATAAAAACAAAAACAAAAAAACAACAACACTCACACACACTTGTAATCTCTCTAGTTGTTATAGAAATACAACCCAAGCATGACATCAGCACCAACTATATTTTTTTGCCATGACCGTTATGTGGAGATGTGCGTATTAATGGGGGTCACCGGCTTTTCGTTTTTATCTTTCTCTCTTTCCCTGGCTTGTATCCGTTCGACCCCATTCAGCCAACTGTTTTAAGACGTTTATCCCCATCCAGGTGTCGATTTCTTCCTGGCGAGCGATAGCGAGCCAGCATTGAATGGAGATATCCGGCTTCGCCGGAGAAATTTTTCTATCGATAAATGTACAAATTTAGCTTGCTGTCAAAACAAAAATATATATATGCTGGCTCGATACCGCTCGCCAGGAAAATATTGACACCTGGATGGGGGTAAACGTCTTAAAACAGTAGGCTGAATGGGGCCGAATGGATACAAGCCAGGGAAAGAGAGAAAACGAAAAAAGAGAGGTGGGCCCCATTAATATACCTGAGTACAGGGAGTCCATACTAAGCAACAACAAGTGGTGGGGCTGCGACCAGACAAATAGACGTATGATGTTTTATGACTAACTATGTATATATCTATCTATCTATCTATCTATTGCAATTGTTGTTGAATATATTAGAAAAAGAAGCTAATGATATAGATATTGACATTAATATTACTAAGTCAGTGTGTATGATAACTCTAATTTATAAGGCCTCAATATGATATTAAATGGCGAGAATCTTAGTAATGTTAATGAACATAAGTATCTTGGATTTGCCTTAGATAGTTATCTGAATAAAGATAGGGATGTGATAAGATGTAGAAATACAATTTATAGCGAGTTTAATTGAATTGCATTTTGCGAACATTTTCACGAGTCAGTTTTGAAGTGTTTATCAAACTATTTACCAGCTACTGCTTAAGCCTGCATGGAACAGAACTATGGTACTGTAATAGAACATTTAATGTTTCCTTTAAGCAAGTTGCTATTGGATATCATAAGGCAACCAAGAAAATTTTAGGACTAAAATACTGGGAAAGTAACCATAAAGCTTGTCAACTTGCTGGCCTTAATGACTTGCAACCATTTGATGAAATGGAATAAAATAAGATTTGCAAATAGAATGATTGCCCATCCTTGTAAATGTATTGAAAACAGTTTAGTGGGTGTAGCTAATAGCTTAGTCTTAACTAATATAGTAAATAATATTTTAAATGCAGCATAGCCTACATTATCAAATGTTTAAAATACAATGACATTGAAGCAGTGAAGTCAAGAATTACAGTATGTACGTTCAAAATCATAAACCAACGATGCGTTAATGTATACCTTTAATTTTAATTGTATCTGTAAATATGTAAAAAGTTACTATGTATAGCTTTTTATGAAATAAATAATTGACTGACTGACTATCTATCTATCTATCTATCTATCTATATGTGTTTATGTCTGTCTATCTATCTATCTATCTACATATATCTGCCTATCATTCTTTTATATTTTTTTTATTTGAGTTTGGCCTTGTCACTCTTTCCACTCTGGGGGAGGCACTCGCCACCGGCAGTACTGCCTTTTGTCTCCCTCACCACATAGCAAAAAAGGAAGTTAATTCTAGCGAGTAGAAGTTATTGATTAATATAATTGCTTTAATTTGAATGTTGTCCAACTGCCTCAATGCAACCACTCCACATCCATTATTGGTTTGTTTAGTTTTGGTATGTTTATTTTTCAAGTTTTACATTATAATTCCACAATGGTAAACAGTATTCCATCTGAGAACAAACCTGACTTTTATATATAATGGTTATCTATCTATGGTCCTTATTTGGAGATATCATAATAATCTGGGTACAAGGGGTCCATTCTAAGCTATATAAATTATACAGCGACCCGACACAATGTAAATTATGTTGTTTATCTATATATCGATCTATCTATCTAAATATCTATCTATCTATCTATATATCTACCTATCTATCTATCTCTATCTATCTATCTATATATCTATATGTCTGTCTGTCTGTCTAACTATCTATCTATCTATCTATCTATCTAAATATCTGCTTATCTATCTATCTAACTATCTATCTTTCTATCTATCTATCTTCCAGGAAACTGTTTAAGAACGCATTAAAATATATTAAAAATAATGAAATCAATATTAGAAATGATAAATTAGCTGAGTCTTTAAGCAATAAAAGATATAATGCATTCTGGAAAGAAGTCAGGAAAACTAAAAATAATAAGTGTTATTTAAATGTTAAAATTGAAGGTGAATGTGACTCCAGTAAAATTGCTGAGAAACTTTCGCAGAATTTTAAAAACGTTTTTGATGACAGCAAATGCCAGAAAAGAGATAAATATGAACTTATAAGAGATAAGTTAAATGTGCATGTGCAAAGAGGCAAATTATTGGGAATTATCAACACCAAAGATGTTTGTTTGGCATTATCTGAGCTAAATTGGGTCATTGGACATGATAACATTCATTCTAATCATGTGAAGTTTTGTTCTGAAAGCGCGGTAAGACTAATTGCTAAAATGTTTTCATCATTTATTGCACATGGACATTTGCCTGATGAGATGACGTCCGGACTTATTTTGCCCCTTATTAAAGATAAATATAAAGATCAAAGCTCCTTGGATAATTATAGACCTATTATATCATCGCCAGTTTTCTTAAAATTATTTGAATATTGCTTAAAATATAACATTTTGCATTATGTGAACTTTAATGAGAGGCAGCATGGGTTTAAGGCTAATCACTCTACATCCTCAGCGTGCTTGATTTTTAAAGAAACAATTTTAAGATACAGATTAGAAGACTCAAATGTTTATACAGCTTTCATTGATTTAAAAAAAACTTTTGATAAAGTTAATCATTTCACATTAATAAGTAAACTTATTGAAGCAGGTATTCCACACTTTTATGCGAACATAATATTATATCTTTATAGAAATCAACTGGTTGCTACTAAGCATAAAGACTCAATATCAAAACCCTGGAAAATAATGAATGGAGGAAGACAGGGAGGAGTCTTGTCTCCGATATTATTTAATCTTTATATAGATAAGCTGATTGAAAAAGTGTCTAAATGTAAAAAGGGGTGCACACTAGGAAATATATCAAGTAATATTAGTGTTTACGCTGACGATATTGTTGTATTAGCACCATCGTCATCGGGATTACAGTTTTTACTAAATATGCTTGGAAATGAAGCAAAATAAATTGATATTGACATTAATATTAATAAATCATCATGCATGTATTTCAAAGACAATAACGATAAAAACTTAAAGCCAAAGTTGATGCTATGTGGAGAGATATTGAATGTTGTTAATGAACAAAAGTATCTAGGGTTTATAATAGATAATAATTTAAATAATTACAAAGACGTAATTAGGTGTCGTAACAAGTTTTATAATGAATTTAATTGTATTTTACGTAAATTTTCTAATGTCAATGTTAGGGTTTTTACTCAGTTGTTCCAAAGTTACTGCTCAAGTTTTTATGGTTCTGAATTATGGTTTTATAACAAAAAGTGCAAACTTCCTCTTAAACAATTTGCAATTGGTTACCACAAAGCAATAAAGAAAATGCTGAAATTAAAATATTGGGAAAGTAATCATCATGCATGTGAATTGGCTGGACTAATGACATTTAATCATTTAATGAATTGGTTAAAAATTAGATTTGCTCACAAATGTCTCCTAAAACCTTGCAAGTTTTTACAGAAATGTTTATTAAACCTTGATGAATACCTATCGTTAGGAAAGGAAGTTAACCATATCCTATTACATGAATATGACGTATCAGATTTGAAAACTAATTATATAAATGCTATCAAGTCAAGAATTATGTTTGTACAAAACCATGAACCTAGAATGCGGTAATGTATGAGGTTACTGTTATCTCTATTGTATATATGTAAAAAAGTTAATTGTGTTGCCTTTTATGAAATAAAAATTTGAGTCTGAGTCTATCTGTATACTGTATATGTAAAATATTACCATGTAACCTTTTATGAAATAAAGAATTAACTAACTAACTAACTAACTATCTATCTATCTATCTATCTAAATATCTGCTTATCTATCTATCTTTCTATCTATCTATCTATCTATATAACTATATCTTTCTCTATCTATGTATCTATCTATCTATCTATATAACTAACTATCTATCTCTATCTATCTTTATCTATCTATATATCTATCTGTCTGTCTGTCTATCTATCTATCTAAATATCTGCTTATCTATCTATCTAACTATCTATCTTTCTATCTATGTATCTATCTATCTAACTAACTATTTATCTTTCTCTATCTATGTATCTATCTATCTATCTATCTATATAACTAACTATCTATCTCTATCTATCTATCTGTCTGTCTGTCTAACTATCTATCTATCTATCTAAATACTTGCTTATCTATCTATCTAACGATCTATCTTTCTATCTATCTATCTATCTAAATATGTGCTTCTCTCTCTCTCTCTCTCTCTCTCTCTCTCCAGTCCTTGTCTGGAGGTATGCATAACATTCAACAAGAGTACAGGTACAGGTAGTCCATTTTAAGGGGGGTCACCGGCCTTTTTTTTTTTATCTTTCTCTCCTTTTCTCTCTTTCTCTGGCTTGTATCCATTCGGCCCCATTCAGCCAACTGTTTTAAGACGTTTATCCCCATCCAGGTGTCGATTTCTTCCTGGTGAGCGATAGCGAGCCAGCATTGTATGGAGAAATCCGGCTTCGCCGGACATTTTTCTATCGAAAAATTTACAAATTTAGCTTGCTGTCAAAACTAAAATATTTATATGCTGGCTCGCTACCGCTCGCCAGGAAAATATTGACACCTGGATGAGGGTAAACGTCTTAAAACAGTAGGCTGAATGGGGCCGAATGGATACAAACCAAAGAGAGAGGGAGAGAAAGAGAAAACAAAAGTGAGGTGGGCCCCCTTAATTTGCTTGACAACGACCAGACAAAATATAAATGATGATAAATTAGTTTTCATATTTTAAGACATTCGGCCCATTAGTTTGGCGATTTTAAGACCTTTCGCCCCATTTCTTTGTTAATATTAAGACCTTTCGTGCCACTTAGTTGTCGATTTTTTCCTGGCGAGCTATAGCGAGCCTGTAATTATAAGATGAACCGGAACCTTCAGCCGGGACATTTTTCTACCAAAAAATGTAAAGATTTATCTTGAAGGGGGGAGGGGGGTCTAGGGAATGTTTTCTTAAGCTTGATGGAGGTCTAGGGAGGAAACTAAAAATATAATAATATGATAAATAAGTAATCCAATAAATATTTCCCTCCTCCCTACAGGTGTGTGTGGGTGGGTGGGGGTACATACGTGCCTTACATGTTAATACACATACTGTACCCCCCCCCCCCCATCTCTCTCTCTCCTACAACAATACAAGGTTACATGACAACAACCCACAGATACCAACAACAGTCACTCCACAACCACCTGTTAATTTAAGCTTGATGGAGGTCTAGCGGGGAAACTGAAAAATAAATCTATCTATCTATCTATCTATATGCTCAGGCCCAATCCCCATTTTGGGGGTAGCCGACTCAAGACAGAGCAAGAACAGGGAAAACACAAAAACAACATAAAACAACGAATAAACACAGATAAAAAGCACAAACTCACACATCCAGGTCACCCAGGAGAAGACCCAGAGACCAGGGTCACCATGGTCGCTCCAGCACTCCCCCGGACCCCGACCACCCGGAGAGGTTCCGATCTCGGCAGGCAGACATGCAGCGGAGCCAAAGCCACACGCCCTCCCACCACACTTCCAGGCGCACCCTTCATATTAATCGTCTCCCCGGGCCAGGCGCCTGATGGACTATTATCTAGTCCAACTTGCGCCCGACCCCTTACTCCAAATGACCACGTGTTCACTCAACTATTCACAAGCATTCTCCATTCACTCCTGTCCACCACCACTTCCCCTGCCTGATCTAGTCATTCCTCTATCATCCAAAGCTTTTCTTACACAGTCTCTCCATCTCAATGGGGGTCTTCCTGCCCTTCTATCTCCCCTTGTACCTGACTCACATATTCTCTTTGTAAGCCTTTCATCTCCCATTCGTTCAACATGACCATACCAGCTCAGCACCCTTCTGTCCACTCTGGCTGACAAATGTTCCTGCTGCCCCACTCTCCTACGTATCTCTTCATTCCTCAATCTGTCTCTACGAGTAACTCCACACATACTCCTCAAGCAGCTCATCTCCATCACATCCAGTCCTCTTTTCTCCTTTTTCTTCAGAGCCCATGTCTCAGCCCCATACATCACTGTTGGCACAACAATTCCTTGATACAGTGCACTGTATTTAAAAATAAATAAATAAATAAATAAATAAATAAATGAATAAATAAATATATACATAAATAAATAAATAAATACATAAACAAATGAATAAATAAATGAATTAATAACTATATAAATAAATAAACCTCCCTTCGCCATAAAATTGTACATTTTTTGGTAGAAAATTGCTCCGCCCAAAGGCCGGTTCTTTAGAATTGCAGGCTCGCTATCGCTCGCCAGGAATAACTCGACACCTAAATGGCAGAACAAGTCTTAAACTTGACATAGAAATATGGCGAAATGTCTTAAAATCGCCAAACTGGTGGGATGAACGTCATACAATTTCAACACTAATGGGGCTAAACATGAGGGAGCAGGGGGCCCAAACCTCCCCCCCCCCCCTTATTTATAGTTGATAAACAAACGTATTCGAGGTAAAACAATAATGTCATGGTTTATATTTAGAGGTAGCCTTAAGAATGTTCTCTGAATACAATGATTAATTTTAAACAGCAAAAAATTGAGTGACATCGACCAGACAATATATATATATATATATATATATATATAGAGAGAGAGAGAGAGAACATTTTGTGACTCATTTGGGAGTTATCAAAGGAAAACTCATCAATATTTACTGTAGGTGCAGTTGTGGTACATACAGTATGTGCAAAATATAGTATATACTACATAGTATATGGACCTTGGTTTTTGTTGAATACCGTTTGATGATCGTTTAATATGGCAGTGACATAATCTATTTTACCAACTGTACAGTCGCACTAAAACATTGGCCCAACCTTCATAATTTCAGCCTTTATTGTCTCTCTAATGAATACAATGTGTCCTTACCACACACCGAACAAAGCCTTTATTTACAAGTTTTGTTCAGTCTACTCGAGGAATATTTCTGCCTGATTACCCAGACCAGATGGCTAATTATATAGTATGATTTTGTTTTTAAAGTTGTGACTGCCTGGCACAAGATATTTCCAATTCTGTACATACTGTACATGAATACATGTTATAATGGTATACATATACCGGTATACTGTATATACAGTATATCTATCTATCTATCTATCTATCTATATAGGGTTAATGACATTCACTCATATAATTAATTGGCAAAAAATACGATTTGCTCACAGATGTATGATGAAGCCTTGTATCTTTTTAAGATTTGTTTACTTAACAATGATAATAGCTTATATTTGATGAAGGACGTACAAAATATTTTATTGAATATTTATAATATCGAATGTTTAATGGAAAATGACGTTGACGCAGTAAAATCTAGAATTACTTTTATTCAAAGCCGTGAACCAACTATGAGATAAATGTGCTTCACAATTCTCTTACTATGTACAAAGTTTTATGTAGCTTTTACGAAATAAAATATTGAGTCTATCTATCTCTCTCTCTCTCTTTATATATACAGTATATATACTGCATATATATATATATATATATATATATATATATATATATATATATATATATATATATATGAGGAGTTTAGAAGAGCAAGGCCGCATAAGCCAATGCCCCCGTATTCTAAAACCACACTTAAGTGTTGCCGTAAACCTTCATGAATTAAATAAAACGGAACAAAATATAGTGATCTTTCTGAAACTGAATGATAGTTAGCCCTCTATCTCAATTAACACTCATTCCCATCTTTTAGAACCCAACTTAAGTGCTTCCCTAACCCTATATCGAACAAAGATAATACAACCGAGTCCAAATTTGTGATAAAGGGCTAAATATCATTCTGTTTCAAACAGAGCATTATATTTTGTTTCTGTTTATCTCGTTCATGAATGTTTAGTGCAGAACTTAAGGGTGTTTTTTTTAATATGGGAGCATTGGCTTATGCGGCCTTGTTCCTCTATGCTCCTCATATACTGTATGTATATATATATATATATATATATATATATATATATCAGTTGCTCTCTGACCCCTGACCTGTGCGGACGTCCCCAGTGACCGCTAGTGAACCTGTTTACCCTTAGTGAGGTCCTAGTGAACTTTCATAGTGATGGCTGTTGTTGATGAGTCTGCTGTCTCCTCCCATACTCTCCAGCTTTGTCTTGCTTTGCAAGAGAGACTGGAGAGTGTGGAGCAGGAGATTCAGTGTCTCAAAGATGAAAATTTGGCCTTGAGACTAGCTATGGCGGAGAAGAAGTGTGAGGCTACCGGAAGTGTTCCCAGGGATCGTGAAGCCCCTTGGAAAGTGGTGTCAACTAGTGCAACGGCCTGCAAGCTGAAAAGGCAGCCAGTCAAGACCCACAACAACTTCAGCACCTTGGCTGATGAGAGTGATGGCGATGAAGTGGCGATCATCGAGGCAGTGAGAGGGGAGGGGGGGAAGTCTGCTGCTGTTGCTGCAACAACTGCTGCTACACGCCGACAAAAGGAAAAAGCTAAGTCTGTTTTCATTGTCTCTGTTTTCATTGTCGGTGATTCATTGGTTAGATACCTTGGCAGGGCAACAAACACTCAGGTTGGTAAAGTTGTCTGCGTGCCTGGTGCCGGAGTCGGGAGGGTGGCTGAGAAGATAGATGCTGTCATGGAAGTGAGTGGGGAGGACCCCATCATCTTCCTCAACGCAGGGAGCAACGACATATGGAGATGCAGGACTGAGGAGTTTCTCTCCAAGTATCAGGAAATGTTGGAGAGGATCAAGGAAAAAGGTGGAGTTCCTGTGGTAAACAGTATCCTGCCTAGAAGAGGGGTAAGGAAGGAATGGTCCTCCAGGGCTATTGGTGTAAATAGCCGGCTGGAGAAGTATTGTAAGGCAAATACTATTCCATTCCTGGATAACTGGTCCCTCTTTTATGGTAAGGATGAACTGTATGCCCAGGATGGAGTACATCTCTCTCGACTAGGAGTTTCGGCCTTGGCCAGCTCACTCGACAAGATTGTTGCGGGGTTTCGTTAAAAAAACCTGGGTGTGTAAGTAAAATACTGTCTCCATATGGAGCAGGTACTTCATGTGACAAACCAGTGAGTAAAATAGAAATAATCAGTCAAGATAGTGCGGATATAGTGATGTGTAATAGTAGTATCGATAACACTACACATGTAACTGATAGTAAAGATGAGAATACTGATAGAGTAGAATTTCCGTCTAGAGCTAGTAGTTCAACAGGAAATAATAAGTTAGCTAAACACAATAGAAAATTAGTTGCAAATAAAAGTAATAGGTTGAGGGTATATTATACAAATTGTAGGAGTTTATGTAACAAAATGAACGAACTTAGAGCACTCGTTAGCACAGAAAATATAGACATAATAGCGCTAACTGAAACGTGGATTAATACAGAATCTAGGCATTTTTTAGCAGAATTTGATATTCCAGGATATAGTTTGTTTAAATATGACCGAACAAGTAGGAGGGGCGGGGGTATAGCAGTGTTTTTCAGGAGTACATTAAAAGCTGTATTAAATCAGGTATTAGACTAAATAATGATAATGAAAGTGTTTGGGTAGAGGTTAACGAAGGTAGTGAGACCATAGTTATTGGAGTTATATATAGACCGCCTAATATGAGTAGAAATGGCGGAAAATCGTTATGGGAGGAAATTAAAATAGCATCAAGGTTTAGCAATGTGTGCATTATGGGGGATTTTAATTTTCCGAACATTGATTGGCAGCACCAAATAGGCGACTCCGATTCAGTAGAGTTTATAGAGGTAGTACAAGATAGTTTTTTATTTCAATTCATAGATACGCCGACTAGAGGTATTAATATTCTTGATTTAGTTTTCAGTAACAATGAACATATGATAAATAATGTAGAGATTGGTGACCACCTAGGAAATAGCGATCATAAATCTATTTATTTTAATATACAATGGACAGGGAATGCTAAAGAGAATACGACACTTATCCCAGATTTCAGAAAAGCCGATTATGGTGGGCTAAGAAGAGACTTAAGGGTGGACCCTATTGTTAAGCGATTAAGTCAGGATATGCCAGAGTTAAACTTGCCACCTACATATAACCAGTTTATTGCTTCACTCCACAATGCTCAAAATAAATATATCCCTAAAAGAAGATTTAGATCGACGCAGAACCAACCAAAATGGATGACTAATAAGCTAATAGATCTTATAGGAAAAAAAGAAAGGAATATATCGAAAAATAAAGAAAGGTGAAAATCATTTACATATATACTATCAGACTCTATCAAGACAGGTCAAAAAGGAAATCAGGAAAGCAAAAAGAAATTATGAAATAAGGATAGCCAGCGACTCAAAAAATAACCCTAAAGCTTTTTACCAACTATATAAATCTAAAGTTAGAGATGTAATAGGCCCCCTAAAAACTTCAATAGGAGAAATAACAGAAAATGATTTAGAAATGTGCAGTACATTAAATAGTCAGTTTCTTTCCGTTTTCACTAATGAAAATTTGGCACAGATTCCAGAAGTCAATATGGTATATAGTGATAGTATAGAAAATATGTTAAGTACAGTTAGTATAAGTAGAAATGATGTGCTTAAGGAAATTGACAGACTGAAACCTCAAAAATCGCCTGGTCCTGACGAGGTATATGCTAGAGTATTAAAAGAATGCAGAGATGAGTTAAGTAGTCCATTAGCATTTATTTAACAAGTCATTAGAAACAGGTTTAGTTCCAGAAGCTTGGAAGCTTGCAAATGTAGTTCCGATCTTCAAAAAAGGTGATAAATCGATAGCATCCAATTACCGTCCCATTAGTCTCACATCAATCATAGGAAAGTTGCTAGAGTCTATTATTGCTAGGAAAATTAGAAGCCACTTAGTAAAATTTAACTTAATAAATTCTTCTCAGCATGGATTCACTCAGGGACGTTCGTGCCTTACTAATTTGCTTAGCTTTTTCTCAGAGGTATATGAAGCAGTAGATAGTGACAAGTCATATGATATTATATATTTAGATTTCAGTAAAGCTTTCGACAGAGTCCCTCATGAGAGATTGATGAGAAAGGTTGAGGCACATGGAATAGGAGGGTCGTTGTTGGGATGGATTAGGTCATGGCTAATTGGTAGGAAACAGAGAGTCAGCATAAATGGTACCAAGTCAGAGTGGGGAGCAGTCAAAAGTGGTGTCCCCCAGGGATCGGTATTAGGTCCCCTGTTGTTTCTTATATACATAAATGACCTAGATTTAGGTATAACTAGTAGGATAAGTAAATTCGCAGACGATACTAAAATGGGGAGATCAATTGATTCAGATAGCGATATAGAGTGCCTCCAAAGGGATCTAGATACCTTACATGAATGGTCAGTAAATTGGCAGATGAAGTTTAACATTGACAAATGCAAGGTATTAAAGATAGGGAAGATGCAAACAAATGTTAAATATAAACTAGCTAATTTAGAATTAGAAAATTCAGACTGCGAGAAAGATCTAGGTGTGTTTGTTAGCAATGATTTGAAGCCTAGAAAACAGTGTATAAGTGTTCGTAATAAGGCAAACAGGATTCTCGGGTTCATCTCTAGGAGTGTGAGTAACAGAACTGCTGATGTTATCTTAAAACTTTACTTGTCATTAGTGAGACCCCATATGGATTATGCTGTCCAATTTTGGTGTCCTTATTACAGAAGGGACATAGATTCATTGGAGAGAATTCAGCGTAGAATGACAAAAATGATCCATAATATTAGAAATTTTCCGTATGAAGAAAGGTTGAAGAAATTAGGTTTACATTCGTTAGAGAGACGCAGAGTTAGAGGGGATATGATAGAGGTGTTCAAGTGGTTTAGTGGGATTAACAAAGGGGACATGACAAATGTACTAAAGCTCAGTGATAGCGAAAGAACTCGTACCAATGGTTTCAAATTAGATAAATTTCGTTTCAGAAAAGATATAGGCAAATATTGGTTTGGTAACAGAGTTGTAGATGGGTGGAATAGGCTACCAAGTGATATAGTGGGATCAAGAACGATAGGGAGCTTTAAGAAAAAATTGGATAAGCATATGGACGAGAAGGGTTGGGTGTGAAGGGGGATCAGCCGGGTTGGGCCAATCAGCGCTCTGCAGACCCCCGTAATCCTGCGTTAATCTCTAACCGGTTTGGTAAGATGATCCTCAGGGTATTAGAGTGTTGAGCCTATAATTGGGCTTTGTAATTGGGGTTGTGTGGGACAGGGATCTGCCTTGCTTAGGCCAATCGGCTTTCTGCAGACTCCCATTTTCTTATGTTCTTATATATATATATATATATATATATATATATATATATATATATATAGTATATCTGTCAACTCACACGTACGCAAACAGTTTTCCCAGAACCCTATTACCAAACAGTTTAAGGTAAGCAAGTAAATGGTTCAATGTAATAATATATTCTTGACACCGAATTATTTAGGAAACCGGATGCAGCAGTGTTGCCAGTGGTGATGATGTCAGTGTTGCCAGATAAGGACATAAACAAACACGTGTGGCGACACATAAGGTACAGTACACATAATGAGATATGAGAGTATATGTGGTGGGTTTATGGTGAATTGTGTAGGTAGTGTATGTGTTTGTGTTTGTTTGTGTGTGTGTGAGTGTGTGTGTGTGTGTTGAGTGGGGTATGTATGTTGAGTGTGTATGTGCGTGTGTGAATGTGCATTTGTGTATATCGAGTGTGTGTGTGTGTGTGTTACTTTGTGTGTGTATTTACCTAATTGTAGTTTACAGGAGTTGAGCTAAGCTCGTGTTGTGTGCACACGTGTAGGCTACGTGTGCCTGTGTGTATTCTGGTCCAGCATGCGCCAGACGTGGGCGCGCCTGCCTGGTTACAAGCATGCCAATGTAACATGTACCTACAAGAAATACGTAAACAAAACTATGGCTAGCTATTAAACTCAATGCATATAGAACACACGGACGAACATAAGTACCGGTATATATTAATAAAGGAATATGTACTGTATATTAAGAGAAACCCGGTGATTTGGAAGTGTGGCGAAAGAAAAGAGGAGGTGGGGAAGAAGAAGAGTAGAAGAAACAAAAACTATATAGGGCGTCTCGAGGCCAAGATCAAGGTTACGTTGTGGAGGTGGGAGGGAGGAGGAAGAGGGTAGGGGAGGGGGGGGGGGGGAGAATGGAGGGAGATTATGTGGTGGGGAAATAGAGGAGAGCAGGTATGAGGGAGGGAGAGAGATAGATAGATAGAGAGAGAGAGAGAGAGAATAGGAAGGTTTATCGGAGGAAGAGAAGAGATAAACTGCGAGAGATAAGTAGAGAGGTAGGACTGAGGAGGGTGACATGATTTGTGATTGAGGAAAAACATGAACTAAATGGGAGGCCGAGAGAAGGGCAGGGTGGAAGGGATATAAGATGGGTGAAAGGGAGGGGATGAGAAGAGTGGAAGGGATATAGGAGGGGTAGGGTAGGGTGGAACGGATATAGGAGGGGTATGGTAGGGTGGAAGGGATATAGGAGGGGTAGGGTAGGGTGGAAGGGATATAGGAGGGGTAGGGGAGGGTGGCAGGGATATAAGAGGGGTAGGGTAGGGTGGAAAGGATATAGGAGGGGTATGGTAGGGTGGAAGGGATATAGGAGGGTAGGGGAGGGTGGCAGGGATATAGGAGGTAGAGGGTGGAAGGGATATAGGAGGGGTAGGGTAGGGTGGAAGGGATATAGGAGGGGTAGGGGAGGCTGGAAGGGATATAGGAGTGGTAGGGTAGGGTGGAAGAGGTATAGGAGGGGTAGGGGAGGGTGGAAGGTATATAAGAGGGGTAGGGTAGGGTGGAAGGGGTATAGGAGGGGTAGGGTAGGGTGGAAGGGATATAGGAGGGGTAGGGGAGGGTGGAAGGGATATAGGAGGGGTAGAGGGAGGGTGGAAGGGATATAGGAGGGGTAGGGTAGGGTGGAAGGAGTATAGGAGGAGTAGGGTAGCGTGGAAGGGATATAGGAGGGGGAGGGTAGGGTGGAAAGGGGTATAGGAGGGTAGGGTAGGGTAGGGGAGGGTGGAAGGGATATAGGAGGGGTAGGGGAGGGTGAAAGGGATATAGGAGGGTAGGGTGGAAGGGGTAGGGGAGGAGGTGGAGGGGTATAGGAGGGGTAGGGGAGTGTGGAAGGGATAGGGGAGGGTAGGGTAGGGGAGGGTGGAAGGGATATAGGAGGGGTAGGGGAGGGTGGAAGGGATATAGGAGGGGTAGGGTAGGGTGGAAGGGGTATAGGAGGGGTAGGGGAGGGTGGAAGGGATATAGGAGGGGTATGGGATAGGGGTTGATGGATATAGGAGGGGTAGAGGGTGGATGGAAGGGGATATAGGAGGGGTAGGGTAGGGGTATAGAGGGATAGGGTAGGTGGAAGTATAGGGGTAGGGGTGGAAGGGATATAGGAGGGGTAGGGTAGGTGGAAGGGGTAGGAGGGGTAGGGGAGGGTGGAAGGGATACGGGGTAGGTGGAAGGGAATTAGGGGGTAGGGTAGGGTGGAAGGGGTATAGGAGGGGTAGGGTAGGGTGGAAGGGGTATAGGAGGGGTAGGGTAGGTGGAAGGGATATAGGAGGGGTAGGGTAGGGTGGAAGGGATATAGAAGGGGTAGGGTAGGGTGGATAGGAGGGGTTATATAGGAGGGGTAGGGTAGGGTAAGTGGAAGGGATATAGGAGGGGTAGGGTAGGGTGGAAGGGATATAGGAGGGGTAGGGTTGGTGGAAGGGATATAGGAGGGGTATTAGGTAGGGTGGAAGTATAGGGGTAGGGTGGAAGGGATATAGGAGGGGTAGGGGAGGGTGGCAGGGATATAGGAGGGGTAGGGTAGGGTGGAAGGGATATAGGAGGGGTAGGGTAGGGTGGAAGGGATATAGGAGGGGTAGGGTAGGGTGGAAGGGATATACAGTAGGAGGGGTAGGGTAGGGTGGTAGGGATATAGGAGGGGTAGGGTAGGGTGGAAGGGATATAGGAGGGTAGGTAGGGTGGAAGGATGGGTGAAGGATATAGGTAGGGTAGGGTTAGGGTGGAAGGGATATAGGAGGGGTAGGGGATGGTGGAAGGAAGGGGGAGGTAGGAGAGGATAGACTGGATGTGGGATGAAAGGTAATTATAATACTAGAGGGATGAGTGATATATAGGATTATAGGTGGGTGTTAGGGTGGGAGGGGAGGGGGGGTCAGAGAGAGCATATACTAGATGGTTAATGTGAGAGGATGGGTAATATATAGGTGGGTGTGAGGGAAGGGGAGGTGGGTGGGGAAGGGGTATTGGAGGAGATAGACTGGAGGGGGGATGAGAGGGAAGGATAATAATAATAGAGGGATGGGTGATTTATAGGTGGGTGAGAGGGAAGGGGAGGTGGATGGGTGGAAGGGAGGGGAAGGAGGGGCAAAAGAGGGGAAGGGGGTGGAGACAGGAGGGGAGGGAGGCTTGATCTGGGTGGGGGGGAGGTGAGGGGATAATAATTGGGGGTGGAGTGGTATTGAGGTGGGTGGGGTGCAAGTACGTGGGGGTGTTGGGGGTAGTACGTGTGTGGTGGCAGGTGTACGTGAGGGTGTGGGAAGGTGTACATGTGTGTGGGAAGGTGTACATGGGTGTGGGAGGGTGTACATGGGTGAGGGAGGGTATGCATGGGTGAGGGAGACAAAAGGTAAAGCTACTTGTAACGAGTGACAGATAGCCAAATTCAAGGTATGTATTAGACTCAACATATTTTAACACACGAAGCTTGAAGCAGGTTAAGTCGTAGGATGAGGGAAAGATAGATTGAGGGAGAGAGTTAGAGTTTATTTGTTGATTAGAAGAACAATTGGTAAAATCGGTTCACTCTTGGGTTAGAAAGTTGGACATCATATGGGTGGGAATATGTTGAAAGGCGAGTGTCACCTACTCACTGTAAGGGCGGCTATATTCACTGAGAAAGATCTGAAGAACATTGCTTATTATAAGAGAGAGAGAGAGAGAGAGAGAGAGAGAGAGAGAGAGAGAGAGAGAGAGAGAGAGAGAGAGAGAGAGAGAGATACAACATTGAGGCGTGTAGAGAGAGATTGTATGGAATTAGTATGAGGGGGTGAGTTGATGATACGAAATGCTTTTGACTACCATTTCGAGAAGTGCGCTATGGGTACAACCTCCCCACACATGCGAACAGTACTCTGTACATGGGTGTACAGTACCCCTGTACATGGGTGTGTAGAGGATCAGTAGACGGTAAATTAAAACCCTTTGCAGATAATTTCTCGATAATTAATGGATATGTATGAAACTAACATGTCTTTATATGATTTCTCGATAATTAGTGGATATGTATGAAACTAACATGTCTTTATATGATTTCTCGATAATTAATGGATATGTATGAAACTAACATGTCTTTATATGATTTCTCGATAATTAATGGATATGTATGAAACTAACATGTCTTTATATGATTTCTCGATAATTAGTGGATATGTATGAAAGATGTCTTTATATGATTTCTCGATAATTAATGGGAGTATGAAACTAACATGTCTTTATATGATTTCTCGATAATTAATGGATATGTATGAAACTAATATGTCTTTATATGATTTCTCGATAATTAATGGATATGTATGAAACTAACATGTCTTTATATGATTTCTCGATAATTAATGGATATGTATGAAACTAATATGTCTTTATATGATTTCTCGATAATTAATGGATATGTATGAAACTAACATGTCTTTATATGATTTCTCGATAATTAATGGATATGTATGAAACTAATATGTCTTTATATGATTTCTCGATAATTAATGGATATGTATGAAACTAACATGTCTTTATATGATTTCTCGATAATTAATGGTATGTATGAAACTAATATGTCTTTATATGATTTCTCGATAATTAATGGATATGTATGAAACTAACATGTCTTTATATGATTTCTCGATAATTAGTGGATATGTATGAAACTAACATGTCTTTATATGATTTCTCGATAATTAATGGATATGTATGAAACTAATATGTCTTTATATGATTTCTCGATAATTAGTGGATATATATGAAACTAATATGTCTTTGCATCCTATAAATACTAAGCTTTCATATTTGACAACATCTCCTCGTAATAACCGAGTAATCAAGATAGGGAAAGGTAATTTTACCGTCAGCTGGAAAAAGAACAGTCTATAGGGGGGTATGTAGGAAAGTGTGTAGTAAGTGGGTATAGGTGGGTATGTAGGAAAGTGTGTAGTAAGTGGGTATAGGTGGGTATGTAGAAAGTGGGTAGTAAGTGGGTATAGGTGGGTATGTAGGAAAGTGTGTAGTAAGTGGGTATAGGTGGGTATGTAGGAAAGTGTGTAGTAAGTGGGTATAGGTGGGTATGTAGGAAAGTGTGTAGTAAGTGGGTATAGGTGGGTATGTAGGAAAGTGTGTAGTAAGTGGGTATAGGTGGGTATGTAGGAAAGTGTAGTAAGTGGGTATAGGTGGGTATGTAGGAAAGTGTGTAGTAAGTGGGTATAGGTGGGTATGTAGGAAAGTGTGTAGTAAGTGGGTATAGGTGGGTATGTAGGAGAGTGTGTAGTAAGTGGGTATGTAGGAAAGTGTGTAGTAAGTGGGTATAGGTGGGTATGTAGGAAAGTGTGTAGTAAGTGGGTATAGGTGGGTATGTAGGAAAGTGTGTAGTAGGTGGGTATGTAGGAGAGTGTGTAGTAAGTGGGTATAGGTGGGTATGTAGGAAAGTGTGTAGTAAGTGGGTATAGGTGGGTATGTAGGAAAGTGTGTAGTAAGTGGGTATAGGTGGGTATGTAGGAAAGTTGTAGTAAGTGGGTATAGGTGGGTATGTAGGAAAGTGTGTAGTAAGTGGGTATAGGTGGGTATGTAGGAGAGTGTGTAGTAAGTGGGTATAGGTGGGTATGTAGGAGAGTGGGTTAGGTGGGTATGTAGGAGAGTGTGTGTAAGTGGGTATAGGTGGGTATGTAGGAGAGTGGGTATAGGTGGGTATGTAGGAGAGTTACTAAGTGGGTATGGTGGGTATGTAGGAGAGTGGGTATAGGTGGGTATGTAGGAAAGTGTGTAGTAAGTGGGTATAGGTGGGTGTGTAGGAAAGTGTGTAGTAAGTGGGTATAGGTGGGTATGTAGGAGAGTTTGTAGTAAGTGGGTATAGGTGGGTATGTAGGAGAGTGGGTATAGGTGGGTATGTAGGAGAGTGTGTAGTAAGTGGGTATAGGTGGGTATGTAGGAGTGGGTATAGGTGGGTATGTAGGAGAGTGTGTAGTAAGTGGGTATAGGTGGGTATGTAGGAGAGTGGGTATAGGTGGGTATGTAGGAAAGTGTGTAGTAAGTGGGTATAGGTGGGTATGTAGGAAAGTGTGTAGTAAGTGGGTATAGGTGGGTATGTAAGAGAGTGTGTAGTAAGTGGGTATAGGTGGGTATGTAGTAGAGTGGGTATAGGTGGGTATGTAGGAGAGTGTGTAGTAAGTGGGTATAGGTGGGTATGTAGGAGAGTGGGTATAGGTGGGTATGTAGGAAAGTGTGTAGTAAGTGGGTATAGGTGGGTATGTAGGAAAGTGTGTAGTAGGTGGGTATGTAGGAGAGTGTGTAGTAAGTGGGTATAGGTGGGTATGTAGGAAAGTGTGTAGTAAGTGGGTATAGGTGGGTATGTAGGAGAGTGTGTAGTAAGTGGGTATAGGTAGGTATGTATGAGAGTGTGTAGTAAGTGGGTATAGGTGGGTATGTAGGAGAGTGTGTAGTAAGTGGGTATAGGTGGGTATGTAGGAGAGTGGGTATAGGTGGGTATGTAGGAGAGTGTGTATTACCACAAAGCCCACCGAAATGCCAAAAAAATACCCTCATTGTTCCCTGATTAAATAACACTGTATGAATATTCCCATATTCAAAATATGTTACAGGGGGACAATGCCTAGTGAGTTCACTGCTCAATAGGTGGCGTTCTGAGAGTGAGGGTCTGAGTCTGGAGGGTGAGACGGTGAAGCACTTGAGCGAAGCAACCGGCCGCTTCAGAGATGGAGCTGCTTTGAGCCATGATGGATGCTTCACATGTCTCACTCCCCAGGCTGGAACAAGACCTCACGGGCTTCACCGTGTTGAGCGGTGGAATGTACAGGCTCTCAGCCTATGCCCGAGAGGGAGTAGTTGGAATATAGAAAAAAAAAAAAAAAAAAAAAAAAAAAAAAAAAGTGGGTATGTAGGAGAGTGTGTAGTAAGTGGGTATAGGTGGGTATGTAGGAGAGTGTGTAGTAAGTGGGTATAGGTGGGTATGTAGGAGTGCGTAGTAAGTGGGTATAGGTGGGTATGTAGGAGAGTGGGTATAGGTGGGTATGTAGGAGAGTGTGTAGTAAGTGGGTATAGGTGGGTATGTAGGAGAGTGTGTAGTAAGTGGGTATAGGTAGGTATGTATGAGAGTGTGTAGTAAGTGGGTATAGGTGGGTATGTAGGAGAGTGTGTAGTAAGTGGGTATAGGTGGGTATGTAGGAGAGTGGGTATAGGTGGGTATGTAGGAGAGTGTGTAGTAAGTGGGTATAGGTGGGTATGTAGGAGAGTGTGTAGTAAGTGGGTATAGGTGGGTATGTAGAGTGTGTAGTAAGTGGGTATAGGTGGGTATGTAGGAGAGTGGGTAAAGGTGGGTATGTAGGAGAGTGTGTAGTAAGTGGGTATAGGTGGGTATGTAGGAGAGTGTGTAGTAAGTGGGTATAGGTGGGTATGTAGGAAAGTGTGTAGTAAGTGGGTATAGGTGGGTATGTAGGAGAGTGTGTAGTAAGTGGGTATAGGTGGGTATGTAGGAGAGTGGGTATAGGTGGGTATGTAGGAGAATGTGTAGTAAGTGGGTATAGGTGGGTATGTAGGAGAGTGGGTATAGGTGGGTATGTAGGAGAGTGTGTAGTAAGTGGGTATAGGTGGGTATGTAGGAGAGTGGGTATAGGTGGGTATGTAGGAAAGTGTGTAGTAAGGGGGTATAGGTGGGTATGTAGGAAAGTGTGTAGTAAGGGGGTATAGGTGGGTATGTAGGAGAGTGTGTAGTAAGTGGGTATAGGTGGGTATGTAGGAGAGTGGGTATAGGTGGGTATGTAGGAGAGTGTGTAGTAAGTGGGTATAGTTGGGTATGTAGGAGAGTGGGTATAGGTGGGTATGTAGGAGAGTGTGTAGTAAGTGGGTATAGGTGGGTATGTAGGAGAGTGGGTATAGGTGGGTATGTAGGAAAGTGTGTAGTAAGTGGGTATAGGTGGGTATGTAGGAAAGTGTGTAGTAAGTGGGTATAGGTGGGTATGTAGGAGAGTGTGTAGTAAGTGGGTATAGGTGGGTATGTAGGAGACTGTGTAGTAAGTGGGTATAGGTGGGTATGTAAGAGAGTGTGTAGTAAGTGGGTATAGGTGGGTATGTAGGACAGTGTGTAGTAAGTGGGTATAGGTGGGTATGTAGGAGTGGGTATAGGTGGGTATGTAGGAGAGTGTGTAGTAAGTGGGTATAGGTGGGTATGTAGGAGAGTGTGTAGTAAGTGGGTATAGGTGGGTATGTAGGAGAGTGGGTATAGGTGGGTATGTAGGAGAGTGTGTAGTAAGTGGGTATACTGTAGGTGCTGTAGGGAATTTGTGCTGTACCTAGTATCAGTGCATTACCACAAAGCCCACCGAAATGCCAAAAAAATACCCTCATTGTTCCCTGATTAAATAACACTGTATGAATATTCCCATATTCAAAATATGTTACAGGGGGACAATGCCTAGTGAGTTCACTGCTCAATAGGTGGCGTTCTGAGAGTGAGGGTCTGAGTCTGGAGGGTGAGACGGTGAAGCACTTGAGCGAAGCAACCGGCCGCTTCAGAGATGGAGCTG
>CM064495.1:52323845-52351529 GCA_032716605.1 Paralithodes platypus
AGAGAGAGAGAGAGAGAGAGAAGAATCATAAGAATACACAGGGAGTTTTTGAAAGAGTGGGAAAACAAAATTCGGATGGAGTAGGAAAATATTGCAAGCGAGATCAAAACTAAAATTCCAAATACATACATTAATTGGGAAACACAATAAAATGAAATGATTAGATTAACGTACAAAGTGTAGAGGGAGAGAGGGAGGTACTCGCTTTTTCTGGACCCCCTTCTATCTCATGTTTAACCGTTAGTTTTTAAATTGTAATACGTTCGTTCCGTTAGTTTGGCGATTTTGAGACCTTTCGCCTCATATTGTTGTCAATACGACCTTTCGTGCCATTTAGACGATGTTTTCCTGACGAGCGAAAGCGAGCCTGTAACTTTGGAAGGAACCAGCATGGATATTTTTCTACCGAAAAATGTACAAATTTATCTTGAAAGGGGATGTAGTTTTTTTTTTTTAAAGATTGATGGAGGTCTAGCGAGGAAACTCAAAAATAATTAAATAAATAAATATATAGACCAAAAACAAGCACTACCCCCCTTTGGAAGCCCGAGGTGAGATGTGCTCTAACCTGGTACACTGGGGCGATTGAGTGACCTGCAGTTTATTATATTTTTTGTTTAATTTAATTTATTTAATTTTATATATTTTATTTATTATTTCATAAATCATTTCATCATTTCAGGGATTGGTGATAATATGGTTTAATATGTATTAAAATTATATTGTATTATATTCTTTGTGTGCTAATAAAATAAAACGGATATGAAAGTGGTTAAGAAGAAGGCCAGTGTGATCTTCCCATTGACTGTTACCAATCCCCTCCCCCCCCCCCCCCCCCCCCCCCCACCCCACCACCACCACCACCACCACCAACAACAACCTTCAATACCGGAATTCGATATCAAGGCATTTTTTTGTGACCCTACTTGATGGTATTATATCGGGGTTGGAAATCACTGCACGGCGGCCGCGGCAGACTAGAAACATCTTCACAACTTTTAAGATTTAACACTATTGGAAATATTCGTAAGCCAAACCATAATGAAATCCTTCGCTTTGTTGCACGACGTCATAAGTCAGGTCTTGGTGGTGTAATGGTTAGAGTGTTTAACAAATCTGTGTGTGATAACCCAGGTTCGAATCCCGGTGGATCACATAATATGCTTTCATTAATTTCAATGGAGGTGTTTGGTGTTGTGGTGAAATTTATAAAAATATAGATTACCCGTATTTTCTCTCCTTTGAGATTCAATAGCGCTGATATAAATGACTTTCTTTAATGAATTGGATGATACAGTAAAATTCGTGCTTTTATTGAACGAAATAAGCAAAAATAAATGGCTTTCTTTTGCTTTTGCCATTTTCGAGCAATGTAATTTAGTCTGTCCCTTAGAGGGGAGGTTTTTAGTTTGCTCACAAGACCTCCATCAAGCTTAAAATAATACCCTCAAGACCCCCCTTCGAGATAAATTTGTACATTTATTGGTAGCAAAATTTCCGGTTCCTCCTAAATTACAGGCTGGCTATCGCTCGCCAGGAAAAAATCGACACCTAAATGACACGAAAGGTCTTAAAATTGACAGAAATGGAGCAAAGGTCTTATAAAACCACCCAACTAATGGGGAAAACGTCTTTAAATTACAAAACTAATGGGACAAAGCATGAGGGAGAAGGGGATCTAGAAAAAAACCTGTAAGTGAAAATCTCTCCTTAAGGGTTAAATTGTTTCTACTATTTCCAACCTCCCCCCTCCCCAGACGGTTGTTGTTGTTGTTGTTGTTACCCAGGCTGCCTGGCCGAACAGCCCCAAGGTCCCAAGCAAGGCCAAGACATTAACCGAGAGCCCCCACAGAACCCTCCCTGCCTACCACAATAAAGCCTGGGTGACCGAAGCCACTCCATGGCTGGGAGCTTAGGAGGGTGCGGAAACGCCCAGGAAACCAATGCCCCACCCTGGGCCCTGTGCTCCTAAGCAATTATGAAGAGAAAGCTGAGGGGCAAAGGAAAGATGTGACGATTTGGCTTCCAATCTGCCAACTTCTAGGTTGGCAGATTAGGAGGTCAATCCACGGAAGAGACGCCGTCACGTGAGATCTAGAAAATATATAAGAAAAAGGAACAGTCATAGTAAGCTATGGGTATGGCAGAGATCGCTCAGTTCTCTCTCTGATAGACCAGCCCATCACCACATGACTAGAACTCAATCCTCTCAGCATTAGCTAGGAAAGGCCCTAGAAAGCAGCCTTTGGCGGGGGGATAGCTCCCCTATTTCAACCCATTTCGGGGTTGGGCACCCGCCCTCCCCAGACGGTAGCGTAGTATAGCACTCCCCCCTTCTCCCTCATGTTTAGCCCCATATGTTTTCAGATTTTAAGACGTTCGGCCAATTAGTCTGGTGATTTAAAGATTTTTCACGCCATTTTTGTCAATATTAAGACTTTTCGTGTAATTTAAGTGTCGATTTTGTTTTCTGGCGAGCGATAGCGTGCCTGAAATATAAGAAGACGTGGCCTTGTGCATATTTATCTAGAAGGGGGATCTTGGGGATGTTTATCTAGAAGGGGGATCTTGGGGATGTTTTTTAAGCTTGATGGAGGTCTATTTGACCAGGATCATGTCATAACTCGGTATTTTGACTGTCTATAGTTATTAACCCTTTCTGTACCGGCGACGTCATTTTCAATTTAGTCTACCTATGTTTAGACGATTTTATGCAGTTTAAGAAGGCTCTGTGGTAGTAAAATTGGTTAAGTGAGACAGTTTGAAGCCTCTTAATTGCTGGAGGCCCTTTTCAAACTGAATATAATCGTCTAATAGTAGGCAGAGTAAAGTTAAATCACGCTGCCGGTACAGAAGGGGTTAACATCATGTACAAGATATACTTATGTAGGTACGGTCGCGCTAATAAGTCAGGTCCCAGCTGTCATTACGTTTGGCTTGCTCTGTGCTGTATTAATGTCTGTCAGATGTTGAATAGGGTGGGTAAGTGTAGGAACATGTTTTTATAATTCACTCGATATGAAGAAATGAAGCTTAGATACTGCTGATACCAATTATTGATCAAAACAGAATTGGTGCCGAGATATTACTTATTAGCGCGACTGTACATAGTGTATTTATAACTCTAAAGACAATGTAACTTAATATAGCTTCTAATATCCGGTACCTAATATTTGTATTGTAAGGGATTTCAACGATCATTTCTCCAAACATTGACGCAGCAGCCCTCCCGGTAATGACGTCACTGTTACGTCACACCTACCCTATGACGTCACTAGCCTTATATGTAAACAAAGAATGTGTCTGCCGCCCGTGCACCCGACTGTCACCTGTCTCTGCGTATTCCTCCACGTACCATTAACCCCTTCTGTACCGGCGACGTCCCTTTAATTCTATTCTTGCTATATTTAGATGATTTTGTGCAGTTTAAGAAGGATCTATGGAAATAATAAGCGATAATTCAGATAATTAGAAGCCTGTTAATTGCTGGAGGCCCTTATGAAACAGTCAAATCGTCTAACAGTAGCCAAAATATAGTTAAAAGACGTTGCGGTACAAAAGGTGTTAAGGGGGGTCACAGTTTTTTTTTTTATCTTTCTCTCTTTTTCTCTCTTTCTCTGGCTTGTAGCCATTCGGCCCCATTCAGCCAACTTTTTTGAGACGTTTATCCCCATCCAGATGTATATTTCTTCCTGGCGAGCCAGCATTGTATGGGGAAATCCGGCTTCGCCGGAGAAATTTTTCTATCGAAAAATTTACAAATTTAGCTTGCTGTCAAAACAAAAATATATATATGCTGGCTTGCTACCGCTCGCCAGGAAAATATTGACACCTGGAAGGGGGTAAACGTCTTATAGCAGTAGGTTGAATGGGGCCGAATGGATACAAGCCAAAGAGAGAGGGAGAGAAAGAGAAAACAAAACGAGGTGGGCTCCCTTATGGACACATGATGAGAAGAGAACACTGACATATACAGTATATATACCGAGTTGGTGCTGGATAATGAGAGCCAATAATTCTAGAGTAGTTCCCCCCCCCCCCCTGATACACTTGAGAGGGGGGGGGGTAATTGTTTTTTTATGGACCCCTTCTCCCTCAGGTTTAGCCCCAGTAGTTTTGACATTTTAAGACGTTTGCGGATTGCCCCTTTGGTTTGTCGATTTGAAGACCTTTAGTTCCATTTCTTTATCAATATCAAGACCTTTCGTGCCATTTAAGTGTCGATTTTTTTCCCTGGCGAGCGATAGCGAGCCTGTAATTTTGGAGAAACCGAAAACAAAAAAATACAAATTTATCTCCAAGGGGAATCTTGAGGGTAATTTTATTAAGCTTTGATGGACGTCTATAGGGAGGTAAAAACAATAATAAACATATAAACAAATAAATACCCCCTACCCCCTTAGATCTTATATAAATACCCCCTACCCCCTTAGATCTTATATAAATACCCCCTACCCCCTTAGATCTTATATAAATACCCCCTACCCCCTTAGATCTAATATAAAATACCCCCTACCCCCTTAGATCTAATATAAATACCCCCTACCACCTTAGATCTTATATAAATACCCCCTACCCCCTTAGATCTTATATAAATACCCCCTACCCCCTTAGATCTTATATAAATACCCCCTACCCCCTTAGATCTTATATAAATACCCCCTACCCCCTTAGATCTAATATAAATACCCCCTACCCCCTTAGATCTTATATAAATACCCCCTACCCCCTTAGATCTTATATATAAATACCCCCTACCCCCTTAGATCTAATATAAATACCCCCTACCCCCCTAAATCTTATATAAATACACCCTACCCCCTTAGATCTAATATAAATACCCCCTACCCCCTTAGATCTTATATAATACCCCCTACCCCCTTAGATCTTATATAAATACCCCCTACCCCCTTAGATCTAATATAAATACCCCCTACCCCCTTAGATCTAATATAAATACCCCCTACCCCCCTACGTCTAATATAAATACCCCCTACCCCTTAGATCTAATATAAATACCCCTACCCCCTTAGATCTAATATAAATACCCCCTACCCCCTTAGATCTTATATAAATACCCCCTACCCCCTTAGATCTAATATAAATACCCCCTACCCCTTAGATCTAATATAAATACCCCCTACCCCTTTAGATCTTATATAAATACCCCCTACCCCCTTAGATCTAATATAAATACCCCCTACCCCCTTAGATCTAATATAATACCCCTACCCCCTTAGATCTAATATAAATACCCCCTACCCCCTTAGATCTAATATAAATACCCCCTACCCCCTTAGATCTTAATAAAATACCCCCTACCCCCTTAGATCTAATATAAATACCCCCTACCCCCTTAGATCTAATATAAATACACCCTACCCCCTTAGATCTAATATAAATACCCCTACCCCCTTAGATCTTATATAAATACCCCTACCCCCTTAGATCTAATATAAATACCCCCTACCCCCTTAGATCTATATAAATACCCCCTACCCCCTTAGATCTAATATAAATACCCCCTACCCCCTTAGATCTTATATAAATACCCCCTACCCCCTTAGATCTTATATAATACCCCCTACCCCTTAGATCTTATATAAATACCCCCTACCCCCTTACATCTTATATAAATACCCCCTACCCCCTTAATAAATAAATACCCCCTACCCCCTTAATAAATAAATACCCCCTACCCCCTTAATAAATAAATACCCCCTACCCCCTAATAAATACCCCCTACCCCCTAAAATCTTATATAAATACCCCCTACCCCTTAGATCTTATATAAATACTCCCTACCCCCTTAGATCTTATATAAATACCCCCCACCCCCTTTGATCTTATATAAATAACCCCTACCCCCTTAGATCTAATATAAATACCCCCTACCCCCTTAGATCTTATATAAATACTCCCTACCCCCTTAGATCTTATATAAATACCCCCTACCCCCTTAGATCTTATATTATTATTTTTATTAATCTCACCACCACACCCCCAATGAAATTAATTAAAGTATATATGATCCACCGGGATTCGAACCCGGGTTATCACACACATATTTTTGCCACCTTAACCATTACACCACCAGGACGGTTAAAGGTTTATGCACACGCCTACGACTTATTATCCATTCTCGAATACTGGATATTAATCTAATCATGTTCATATTCCCAACCGCACTATGGTAGCCTACTGTTTAAGTGAGAGGAAAGAATATTCATGGGGCACAGATCATATAGACCGGCCTCTCGAAGAAATATCCCTATATAAGATTCCATCCATTGAAATTAATCATCATTTGGTCTAGTTCGTTCTATATATTAAACATGCACAATATTTCAGCCATCTGACATAAAATCTACGTTACTTCTATATTCGCTTGTTTCCCCGTTGCAGATAATTTTTCGGCAATCATTGGAAGAAATTATTATGTTTTTCCACCAACCAACTTCACCTCTAAACTCAATTAATGAAATCAACAAATACATGTGGAACTCCAAGGACTCGAACCTAGGATACTCACATCGAAATTCCGCGCATTTATGCATTACGCTATCAAGACAAATGTCTATGGATTTGCATCATATTAATGCAAAGTTTTCATAATATAAACAAACATGGCTATACACACATTAAATACATTGTAATAACTAAACAATTAGGATGAAGACAAGACACTTTTCCGACAGCTAAAAAAAAAAAAAAAAAAAAAAAAAAAAAAATAATAATAATAATAATAATAATAATAATTAAATAAATAACTATATTATTTATGTCCTTGTAAAACTACCAAGGATGTAACCATAAAAAGTTGCCAACACAAAATTGACGAAGAAAGCGCCTGTGTGACTTGGTATTAAGGGGGGTCACCTGCTTTTTTTTAATCTTTCTCTCTTTCTCTGGCTTGTATCCATTCGGCCCCATTCAGCTAACGTTTTTAAGACGTTTATCCCCATCCAGGTGTCGATTTCTTCCTGGCGAGCGATAGCGAGCCAGCATTATATGGAGAAATCCGGCTTCGCCGGAGAAATTTTTCTATCGAAAAATTTACAAATTTACCTTGCTGTCAAAACAAATATATATATGCTGGTTCGCTACCGCTCGCCAGGAAAATATTGGCTCCTGGATGGGGGTAAACGTCTTAAAACAGTAGGCTGAATGGGGCCGAATGGATACAAGCCAAAGAGAGAGGAAGAGAAGGTGAAAAAAAAAAAAGCGAGGTGGGCCCGCTTAAACCACCCGGAAAGTAACCAGAATAAAATTGCCAGTAATAAATTGAGGGAAAATACGCCTGTGTGACTTGGTATTGAGGATCGTGATTATTATTTTTTTTTTTTTTTTTTTTTTTTTTCTTTGTTAGCTGTAAGCGCCTCACCATGGGCCAAAATCCGTGGTGTTGCAGGAATGGCCATGTGATTTTTTTCTCTTGAGCTGGGAAAGACCGTGTTTCCAAGATGTTTCACGAGTTAATATTTATAAATACATTATGAAAATCCACGTTCTGCAAACATAAATTAATACAATAAATACAAAATAATAAATACCAATATAGAAAAATAAATCAATATATATAAACATACAATTAAATAAATAAATATATATATAAATACAAAAATGAAATCGTGCTAGTGACAATTTAGACTATGTTTGTATGAGGGAATGTCACTTGAACCGCTACAAACAGATACCGACCCTTTTCAATAGACCACTTGCGAGTTTCGTTATACAAGGAAGTTGGAGCTGTAGACATCGATATTTAACAGAATGACCCGCTACAATACGGTTGCAGTGCATTTATATATACATACAATACAATTCAACTTACATTCTATCCATCAGAAACCTACGTTATTATTCTATTTATGTTTATTATCCATGTTTACGGCTCCAACTTCCTTATAGCCAGAAACTCGCAGGTGGTCAATTGTAATTCAGTTACCTTCAAACAATGTTGCTATCAGTTGCAGGTTTGCAACTGATAGTCTGGGTTAAAGGTGTTAAGGGGGGTCACCGTTTTTTTTTATCTTTCTCTCCTTTTCTCTCTTTCCCTGGCTTGTATCCATTCAACCTCATCCAGCCAACTGTTTTAAGACATTTATCCAAATAATATATATATATATATATATACCGGTATATATATTATAAGAAATTGTATATTGGGCAAGCACGAGGCATAAGATAAGTCACAGTTCAACTCGTGACACTCATCTCCCTGTGTAACCTTACAATCCTCTTTAATAACCTTTTAAGGGGGGTCACCTGCTTTTTTTTTATCTTTCTCCCCTTTTCTCTCTTTCCCTGGCTTGTATCCATTCGGCCCCATTCAGCCTACTGTTTTAAGACGTTTATCCCCATCTAGGTGTCAATATTTTCCTGGCGAGCGGTAGCGAGCCAGCATATATATATATTTTGTTGACAGCAAACTAAATTTGTACATTTTTCGATAGAAAAATGTCTGCGGCGAAGCCGGATTTCTCCATATAATGCTGGCTCGCTATCGCTCGCCAGGAAGAAATCGACACCTGGATGGGGATAAACATCTTAAAACAGTCGGCTGAACGGGGCCGAATGGATACAAGCCAGCGAAAGAGAGAAAAGGAGAGAAAGATCAAACAAAGCAGGTGACCCCCTTAATAACCCTTTGACACCCGGAGCTCCTTCCTTGGCTGAAATATATTTGTTTGTCGAAGCTAATTACCCAGAGTGCAATAGAGGATAATTGACACTAATTCAAACAGGGCTTGACTAAATAGGCTATACATTTCCACACCTATTCCCTGGTTCATGTTTTCCAAATGGTACAAATATCAACTCGATTACTCGATTTTGTTCTTGAATTATAGATGATATTGGTCAAGAAGTTTGGCCTAAGTGTAATAAATAAACTATACATCTCTGACAGTAAACGTGTCAATAAACTATACATCTCTGACAGTAAACGTGTCAATAAACTATACATCTCTGACAGTAAACGTGTCAATAAACTATACATCTCTGACAGTAAACGTGTCAATGATAAGCACAAATAACGCGAATTTTGTCTCTAGGAATTGGGGTGTATCGAGGACTGCTTTGTAGGTAGAGATGTTTCAGAGATATAACAGTTACATAGCGTTACAATGATTATCTCTCTCTCTCTCTCTCTCACTCTTTGTGTTGCCCCTGACCCGCCCTGACCCACATCTCTGCCACCCGGAAGTAACTTGGGGAATCCTGGATATATGTACACACATACATACATACACTGCCACACTCCCACATACACGCATATATTCAGCATGTGCACACACACACACACACTTATACAATACATAATTGTATGCTGTATAATTATACAGTATATGTATTGTATATGTATGTATGTACTCAGGCGCATAGCTGGGGGTGGCCGGCTCGAGACAGAGCTCGAACAGAAACAGCAACAAAGAAAAAAAAAAATCACACACATCAACAGTAGGTCGCCCAGGATGAGCCTTAGAGACCAAGGACCATGAGGGGTCTCCAGCAAAAAAATCCCAGGTACCAGATCTCCCAGAGAGGTTCCGGTAATAACAGGGAGACATGCAGCGGAACTATACCACAATGCCCGCACATATATATATATATATATATATATATATATATATATATATATCCGGGGCCGCGTGGTTTAATCAGATCGGATGTGTTTACTACACAATATGTCATGTCCTCAGTAGTTTGGGCAGAAGTTCATTCTCTCTTGTTTAGACCTAAAATGTCTTCCTTTTGATTCAAGGCCAGTTAAGCAAAGACGGGCAAGACATTTTGTAAGCATACGATAAACGGCAACAGCACATCCCACAGCGACAAAAGCACTACCTCCCCGACACCAGGTACTTCTGATCAAGGCAGGGGACGTGGTTGGGTCCGCGGACAAGGGTACCATAGGGGATATAGTTCCTTGAGGGGAGGAGGGCACTCGCAAGGGTCCCTTACATCTCCACCTACACCAGCTCCTCCACATAACTCAGACACAGGTGCATAGTCTCACAAACCAAAGAAAAAACACCCCACACACCAGGTCACGAAGTTTCACTACCCCGACAGGTGGGTGCGACTCTAGTGACAATATCGGACCAACTTCTAAAATCAATCTCAAAAGCAAACACAAGAAACTTCCGGGCGTATTTCAAGGCTTGGTCTCGAAATACGTGAGCCAGAAAGGTAGCACGGAAAGGGCTCTCCTGGAGGTGGCCCCACACCCCTCCATTACATTTACCTATAAAACCAATTCACTCGTATAGGAGATGGTAGAGTAGCGTTTCCCAACGTGGGGGGCGTTTGACATTGTTAGGGGAGACGTGAAGTAATCAAAGTTCAAAATAGGGTTAGGCCATTCAAATGCATACAGGGTATTCCCAAAGATATGTATGAATGCGAAACTTCACAACCGTCATTTCGAGCAACCACAGATAGAGTTGCCATAAAACAAACAGTCTGTTTTAATATTTGCATGCAGAGTTGTAAATTAGTGCCTTTCTTACAGTATTTTGCGTCATAAGCATCCATATGGAACAGATAAAAACATCGTTTTTTAAGCATCAGAGGATGAGAAGGGCATCATGAATACAGTCCTGACTGTATAAAAAAGTCTATACTTCCCGGTTGTTCCTAGTGCCAAAACGGTCACCAGTGTATCCATCACATGGAACGAGTAACTCGGCATGTAACAAATCTGGTATTTCGACTAAATTTTCTAAAGTCAAGATTCGTTCCATTCCAGTTCACCGAGTGGGTTGGCCTACTGTGGAATTCCCAGTTGCTCATGATCCATTAGAGTGCCGACAACGCTACTCGGTTCAGACACAAATTATTCCTATTCCTTCACAGCAAAACTGTAACAAGACGCCAGTGCCAGTCATTGATTGGCACGCTCAACTGGGGCCAACTGACCATTCCATTGGGCTGCCTCAAATTAATAAGACTCATTATGGAGGGCAACAGGCTTTTCCTGATTTTACCAGAAGGAAAACTTTGGCCCGTTCCTCAGCTAATTCTAATTTTTTGGGCATTTTGGGCCCGACGGGATGTTCCCAACTCAGTTCAGTCGTGGACAACTCCTCCCCCATTGGTATGGATAGACAAGGATGCATCAAGGACTCTAGGTTGGGAATACCAATCATCGAAGGGTCACCAAGGTCAAGGTCTGTGGTCAATGTCAAACACACTTCATATAAATGCCCTAAGAACTTATATTGCCATTGTATTTTCTCCAAAATCACGGAAAATCCCTATAAGGCTTTCCATTCAGAATGGACAATCTGAATGCAGTAGCCTGTATTCTGAAGGAAGGCTCAGCAAGGTCTCGTGTGTTACAGTCTCTCACGTAACTGATAACCGTGTGCTAGCCCACAAATATCAATCAATGCAACATATCTGCCCGGTGACGCCAACCTATGGGAAGATGCTCTGTCATAAGGACGGTGCACACTTGTAGAGTGGAGCCTCAGGCAAAGCGTTTTTCAAGAAATTATTGCCTTGAAATACCACCCACAAATAGATTTATTTTTGTGTCCAAACAGACGAACAAGTTACCCCACTACTTAATTCGCTGGGACCAAACTCAGGCAGGGGGCCCAGACGTGTTTTGCAAGGATTGGAATAGATGGAGGTACATTTATCTGTTTCTACCTCCTGGCGCATCGCTAATGTGCTGCATAGCCAACAAAACTACCGGACTATCGGGATGATTCGGAACCTCGAGACCTCTCTAACTTTCGCCTTGTGGACATTGAGAAAGGCAAGTGGCTAGAATTTTATGGATGTAGTGTCACAGCTAAATTAATGAACGGCTATGCAGAACCCACTAAAAGCCAATACCAGTCACACTGGAAATCTTTCACGACTTGGATCATAGAAATTGACCAAGAGGTGCCCTCAGTTGCGTTTATTTCAAGTACCTTGATCATGTGTTTGAAGAAAAACAACTGTCAGTAGTCACTCTAATAATGCACTATCTATATGCAATCCGTGTGTTCTTTTACGACCTTACTGGTATATCCATGCCAATGGCTGAGGAGAAAGGTTTCATGAGGGCTTGCTTCCGACTCCGCTCGCCACCACGTCAGCTCATGCAGATTTGGTATCTAAATAAGGTCCTGTCATTACTCAAATCTCCTGAATATACGTGACGCCCATCTACTCAACATTTATTGAATAAAGACTTTCTTTTTGACGGTGCTTGCAAACAGTGATCGGGTACCGGAGTTGGCAGCAATGTCACGATCCCCTGCATCTTTATGCTTTATTCCCCGATTGAACTCAGTTGCTATTGCACCCGATCCTCAATTCATAGCCAAGAACAAGCATGTGGAATATGTATTCATGGCATTTTCACTAACGGCCCTTAAGCGTGGCAATACACAACACTATTTATGCCCTGTTAAAGCTCTTCGTGATTATACGCTAGTCGCAAACCAAATCAATTATTTCCATTAATGGGTTTCCCCGACAACACGGACAAGATTGAGAAAGAAACAAGTGGCACCAATGATTGTGGGCACCATAAGAGATGCTAACCCTGGAGTTGTTTGCCGAGCTCATGATCTGCATAAATGGGCAGCGTCCATCCGATTCTTCCACAATTACGCTTTAGACGACATCGCTAAGACTAACTTATGATCGTCACTTTACATGTCCTTTCTTGATATTTGTTGGTAAACTTGGAGAAGCCATATCTGCTGTGTGGGGCGCTCAGACGAAAAATATATTAATGATACTGAGTGCTCCTATTCGTCTTAAGGAAAAGGGGGGGGGGGGGGGGCTGAAGAAGGAACCTGGCATGTCAAAGATTATATCTTCATAGCGAGTTTTACTACCTAATTTGATCACACGTATTTGTGATTTAACCTACACACACACATATATATATATATATATATATATATATATATGTTTTTTTTCTTTCTATATTCCAACTACTCCCTCTCAGGCATAGGCTGAGAGCCTTTCCACTACACCACTGAACACGGTGAGGCCCGTGAGGTCTTGTTCCAGTCTAGGGAGTGAGACATGCAAAGCACCCCGGCTTGAAGCAACTCCATCTCTGAAGCTGCTTCGCCTCTGCGCTTCACCGTCTCATCCCCCACACTCGCACCCTCACTCTCAGAACGCCACCTATTGAGCAATTAACTCACTAGGCATTGCCCCTCTGTAACATATTTTGAATATGGGAATATTCATACAATGCTGTTTAATCAGGGAACAATGAGGGTAATTTTTTGGCATTTCGGTGTGCTGTGGTAATGCACTGAAACTAGGTACAGCACAAATTCCATCCCAATAATATCTTCCCATTGACATATTGGGTTTCGAACCAGGGTCCATTGGATTACCAGTCCAGTGGCAAGACCACTCTGCCACACTACATATACTATATACTGTATATATATATATATATATATATATATATATATATATATATATATATATATATATATATATATATATATATATATATATATATATATATATATATATATATATATATATATATATTAATAAAGCCAGGTAATAAATTTTCTTTAATACATACGAGGTTGAAAAAAATGGCAATTGCTGCGTTGGAAATGTTATTATTCAAGGTTTCCAGGTCCTTGAATAATAAAATTTCCAACGCAGCAATTGCCATTTCTTTCAACCTCGTATGTATTAAAGAATATATATATATATATATATATATTATATTAGGGAATTATTTACTCAGGGATGAATCAATTGATGGCAATCAAATACTGCATAATTATCTGTAATATATCCTGAGCCAATCATAAAAGAAATAAGGTGGACATAAAAAGAAAGAGAAACTATACAGTATATATATATTTTCCCCTTTGCAGAGAAGGAAGCCAGCAGAGAACTTGGGAATCCTGAAAAGCAGTGTGGTGAAAGCCATGAGTATCCAAGCCTGACAGTGGTGGTGGTGGTGGTGGAGGGTGTGTTTAGTGTAGGGGTGGTGGTGGTGGTGGTGGTGGGTGTGTTTAGTGTGGGGGTGGTGGTGGTGGTGGTGGTGGTGGTGGTGGTGGTGGAGGGTGTGTTTAGTGTAGGGGAGGTGGTGGTGGTGGAGGGTGTGTATAGTGTGAGGGAGGTGGTGGTGGAGGGTGTGTTTAGTGTAGGGGTGGTGGTGGTGGTGGGTGTGTTTAGTGTGGGGGTGGTGGTGGAGGGTGTGTTTAGTGTGGGGGAGGTGGTGGTGGTGGTGGTGGAGGGTGTGTATAGTGTGGAGGGGGTGGTGGTGGTGGTGGAGGGTGTGTTTAGTGTAGGGGTGGTGGTGGTGGGTGTGTTTAGTGTAGGGGTGGTGGGGGAGGTGGTGGAGGGTGTGTTTAGTGTGGGGGTGGTGGTGGAGGGTGTGTTTAGTGTGGTGGTGGTGGTGGAGGAGGGTGTGTTTAGTGTGGGGGAAGTGGGGAGGTGGGGATGGTGGTGGGTGTGTATAATGTGGTGGTGGTGGGTGTGTATAATGTGGGGGAGGTGGGGAAGCTGGTGGAGGTGGTGGTGGGGGAGGTGGTGGTGGTGGTGGAGGGTTTGTATAATTGGGGGAGGTGGTGGTGGAGGGTGTGTATAGTATGGGGGAGGTGAAGCATAACTGGGAGAACCCTCTAGCCTTCTCACACCCACCATTGTATTCAGTAATTACCTATAATAAAACAATGAATTTGTGATAATTAAATAATGCTTTACATTTCTACTCTTTTTGAAATTCTACTTTTCCTCTTACGTTTAGAGAATATAAGAACTAACTCATGATAGTTTATAGCCTGGATTATATACAGCAGCCACTACACCACAGACTCCAAAGTGCTAGGCCGCGGAGATGAGTCCCGATGTAAAGTGTAGCCTAGCCGTAACCCCTCTAATTTTTTTTTTTTTTTTTTTTTTTTTTTAAGAGACAATGAACGGAGGAAGGAAAAACACAGATAAAACAAAAAGGTCCATGTGCCTAAAGGCATCCTCCATTCATAAAATGTTTGTAACAACTGGATTTAAACATTTGTTGATTGTAAGTTTGTGGAAAGCAATTCGAGGGAAGTGAATTCCAAAGAGTAGTAGCTCTGGGGATAAATGAATTCTGATAAGCAGAAGTTCTGCATTGTGGAGGAGAAAGTGTAAATTCATGGGCGCTCTCAGCTGCCCTAGTTCTACGGGGAAAGATGTGGAGAGGCGGCACAATTGAAGCAAGTTCCTCGGAACAATTGCTGTGAAAATATCTGTAGAATAATGCAAGGGATGCAACGTTTTTCGTATGGCTAATGTAGGAAGGTCCTGTGTGATTGCAGGGTTATTGATTAATCTAATAGCTTTATTTTGAATTTTGTCCAACTGCCTCAATGCAACCACTCCACTTCCACCCCACAGAGGTGAACAGTAATCCATCTGAGAGCGCACATGACTTTTATATTACGGCCAACTGCTCGTCAGTGAAGAATTCTCGAACTCTGTACAGGAGTCCCAGTTTTTTAGAGGCATTCTTAGCAATGCCTCTAACATAATGTGTCCAGCTCAAGTTAGTAGTTAATGTTACACCGAGATGTCAATACTAGGGGAAGTGGGAATATTTACATCATTAAAAAATATATGGGAGTCAGTGAGATTCTGTCGGTTAGAAAATTGAATGTACTTGGTTTTCTGTGCATTAAAGGAAACTAGATTCTCTTGTCCCCATTCATTAATTCTAGAAAGGTCCTGGTTCAGAGAAATTGCAGTGTTTATTTTTGAATTTATAAGATCGGGTTGGGTGAAAGAATTGGTAAATGTGAAGGAACTGTGGAGTGTTGAGTCATCTGCGTAGGAATGTATTGGATTATGAGTGGTAGATATGAGATCATTGATATGAATGAGGAACAGAGTTGGGGCCAAAACTGATCCCTGGGGAACACCAGCATTTATTGAGTGAAATTGAGAATAAAGGCCATCTACCATTACACGTATTTTTCTGTTATGAAGATAAGAAGAAATTAGTGGAACTAATGATGCAAGGCCGTAGTGTGACATCTTCGACAATAAGGATTGATGCCAGACTCTATCAAATGCCTTTGATATATCCAGTGCTATTGTATGTGTTTATGTTGGTCTGTAGCTTGGTTGATTTGATGCGTAAGAAGGCAAAGAATGTCTGCAGTGATCGACATCGTCTAAAACCATATTGCCTATCACTGATTAATTTATTATTCTCCAGATGCTTAATTATGTGATTATTTAATATAATTTCAAAAACTTTGCCAAGAGTGGAAGTTATAGCTATTGGTCTGTAGTTTGATGGATCTGAAGAGGCACCTTTTTTAGGAACTGGATGGATGTTTGCTTCTTTCCAGGGTACTGGGAAGCATGAGGTATGAGTACACAGACGGAAAATTTTGCCAATACAGGAGCGAGCACCAAGGAGCAATTCTTAAGTACTATTGGAGGAATTTCATCTGGACCAGGAGCCTTATCTACTGAGAGATTCTGCAAAATAGTTTTGACATGTCTGGTGTGGATCTTAAGTGAGGGGAATTTCAGGTGAATTAAAATTAAGTACAGGGACATCTTGATTTATTTCATCTAAGGTTGAGTTGGTGGAGAAAATATCTGCAAGAAGGTTAGCTTTACCTCGTGGGTCACTTACAAGATTGCCAGTCGGAGATTTTAATGGTGGAATGGATGAAGCAGTAGTGAAGTTGGATTTGAATGAGTTAAGAGTAGACCAAAATATTTTGTTATCATTTGGATTATTTAGAAGTTTATTTGCCTGCTTATGGAGAAAGTTTAATTTAGTTAGGTTTAATACAGTTTTGGCATGATTTCTGATGTTTCTAAAGTAATTAAAGGCTTCATGTGTTTTTGATCTTGTGTATGCATTGTAGGCTATTGCTTTTTGTTCAGTTACTCTAGCACAATTATGGTCAAACCATTTAGGTGAATTAGATCTTTTACTGTACTTTTGATGAGGAATAAAAGTTTCCATTCCAATTTTTACAAAATCTTGTATGTGGCTCAAGGTGGAGTGTGCATCATTAGAAAAGAAAGAGGTCCAGGGAATATCAATAAAGAAACCTTGAAGACCCTCCCAGTCTGCCCTATCGTAATGCCATTTAGTCACCAAAACAGGTTCAGAGTGGGAAGGTGTGGTAGGTGATACACAGGTGGCCTGTATCAGACAGTGATCAGAAGATCCAAGTGGGGACCTCACTGTAACATCATAATTTTCTGAATTGGTTGTTAAAAATAAGTCCAGTAGGTGGGAATTATGATTAGGATTATCTGGTACACGGGTGGGTTGGTTGACTAGTTGAATGAGATTAAATGAGTCTGCAAATAGCTCACATTCAAGACCAGCATCATCAGTCCTGGCTGAATGAGTGAGCCATTCAACATTATGGACATTAAAATCACCGCATAAGGTCAGTTAAAATATAGGCCAATAACTAAAGATGGGCAAAATTAATGTATTTGGTATAAGTATGTTAAGGGGAGAATTTTTAGTATACTTCCTAGACCTCCAAGAACCAAGTCGAGATGAATGTGTACATTTTTCGGTAGAAAAATTTCCCGGCCAAAGGCCGGTTCCTCCTAAATTACAGGGGAGGCCATGTACGGAGCTCAGTGCTGGTGCGGTGCAGCGGTGCCTTGTGGATCTGCGCATGCCCGACGAATTTGATTCTTCTCCCCTTTAAGTAGTTACTAGGCCTTTCAAACCAAGTCTAGCATGCTGTCACGTAGCTCAGAGGTAACAGTTAGGGTTGACTCTTACCCCTACTGTACCGGAGGAGTAATGAAAGTCCCCCCCAGTCCCAAGCAATGTGGCCAAAATGGCAAGATAGAACAACCTCTCACCTCAAAAGATGAAGGAATACTGGCTCTCCCAGCCTGCAGAGGGTTGGATATAAGCTGTGGATTGTTGCCAACTCGAGAGCAGTGCTCGAACGGTCGTGGTACCAGGCATTCCCAATGGAAATACGCCTAACGGCCTTATTGGGCTATCCTTAGTTGGAATTATGCAAGGCTGGTACATGTCATATTTATAACATACTATGTGGTACCAACTCTGTAAATTGCTAACTGAATAAATATTACTGGCAGTTACAAGGAAAGTACATTACTGACGGCTCCCTGCCGTCGCTGGTACTGGGGAGTGACTTATCTACTGACGGCTCCCTGCCGTTGCTGGTACAGAAGGGGTAAAGAGTCCCTGCACCTTCGCCTAGTAAAACCTCTTGTCTTGAGTCCTGGTGCCTTTCTCGGGTTAACATTGACAGAAATGGGTTGAAAGGTCTTGTAATCGACAAACTAATGGAGTGAACATCTTAAATATAAATGTCAAAACTAATGGCGCTAATATCTTGATCTTGATAGTGTAGAGGTATAGGCTACACCAATATATCATATAGGCTATACCAATACCAACAAAATAGAGAAATTGCGGAAATTTTTATTTTTATTTTTTTTTGTTATTCCTGAAATAGTTTTCTATGAATTATGATTGAGAGAAAATGATAATCTATAAGGGTGACTATTATATAAAACCTACTGGGATATCTACTATCTATTTTTTTTCTTTTTCTCCCTCTCTCTCTGGCTTGTATCCATTCGGCCCCATTCAGCCTACTGTTTTAAGACGTTTACCCCCATCCAGGTGTCAATATTTTCCTGGCGAGCGGTAGCGAGCCAGCATATATATATATTTTGTTTTACAGCAAGGTAAATTTGTACATTTTTCGATAGAAAAATGTCTCCGGCGAAGCCGGATTTCTCCATATTATCCGGGCTCGCTATCGCTCGCCAAGAAGAAGTCGACACCTGGATGGGGATAAACGTCTTAAAACAGTTGGCTGAATAGTGCCGAATGGATACAAGCCAGGGAAAGAGAGAAAGGGAGAGAAAGATAAACAAAACCGGTGACCCCCCTTAATAATCTGTTGAGGATTAATCTGACATATGTTAACACTACCTGGTACGATGTCTTGTTAACACTACCTGGTACGATGTCTTGTGGGATAGTATGATATTTTATGCAATGATTATTGAGTATTTTGCTTGCTTTTGCTATTTTCAAGCAATGTATTTTTTATTTATCCCCTGGGTTAAGAAGAACACCTTGAAAGGCTTGTTTTATCTTTCTCTCCCTATTTATTTGGCTTGTATCCATTCGGCACCATTCAGCCTACTGTTTTAAGACACTTACCCCCATCCAGGTGTCAATATTTTCCTGGCGAGCGGTAGCGAGCCAGCATATATATACTTTTGTTCTGACAGCAAGCTAAATTTGTACATTTTTCGATAGAAAAATTTCTCCGGCAAAGCCGGATTTCTCCATACAATGCTGGCTCGCTTTCGCTCGCCAGGAAGAAATCGACACCTGGATGGGGATAAACGTCTTAAAACAGTTGGCTGAATGGGGCTGAATGGATACAAGCCAGAGAAAGAGAGAAAAGGAGAGAAAGATAAAACAAAAACGGTGACCCCCCTTAAGAAGAACACCTTGACAGGCTTCTTTTAAGGTAAATAATGCCCACCTAGACCCACTTATAAGCTAAATTTGTATTTTTTAAAATACTGTATATAAATGTCTCGGCCGAAGGTATTATATAAATATGTCTCGGCCAAAGGACGATTTCTTCTAAGTTACAGGCTCGCACTCGCTCGCCCAGAAAGAAAAAAAAACGAAATCTGAATGGGATGCAGTGTTTTATAATCGCCACACTAATGGGATGAGACGTCTTAAAATCTTCTAACTAATGGAATGAAACGGGGGTTCCAAAGAGACCCGGTTCTGGCCAAATGGGGTCAATACTTCTCTTATAAGGCATGGCAGTAAGTTAAGGGGAGGCAGACCGTTTTTCTGGACCCCCTTCTCCCTAATGTTTAGCCCCACTAGTTTTGAGATTATAAGACGTTCGGCCCATTAGTTTGGCGATTTTAATACGTTTCGCTCCATTTCGTTGTCAATTTTAAGACCTTTCGTGCCATTTCGGTGTCGATTATTTCCTGGCGAGCGATAGCGAGCCTGCAATTATAAGAGGACTCGGCCTTCGGCCGTGACATTTTTCTACCGAAAAATTTGCAAATTTATCTTGAAGGGGGGTCTAGGGGGTGTTTTTCTAAGCTTGATGGAGGTCTAGCGAGGAAACTAAAAAAATATATGAATAAATGAATTAATAGACCAAACAAACGGTCCGTCTGCCCTTATAACTCTTGTATGACCATAATACATCCTCCTGCTATAACACACTTATACTATAACCTTGTATAGCACTATAACACAAACCAACAGTATAGGGTAGCAGTGGAGTGTTTATGGTGATGTGAGCCTCTGTCTACGCTCCGTGACGCCCTACAGGTTCATATTTCTGTACACACACACACACACACACACATATATATATACATACACATACACACACACACACACACACATTATTATACTTTCAATGCTGCCAAAACTCAATTTCTCCATCTGTCTACTCGTCGCCCCTTCCAGAAAACTATGACCTACTCTGCAACAACATACAAATTAACCCTTCATCTTTTCTTAAAATTTGGGTGTCTATTTTTCTTCTGATCTCTCTTGGAAAGATCATATTACCACTCTAGCTAAACCAGCTTGTATGCTCAACCGCCTCCAGGGGTTCTTTACCCCTGCGCAGCTTCTTGATCTGAACAGGGGCACAGTGCGTCCATGTATTGAGTATTGTTCACACGTGTGGGGAGGATCCTCTCACACAGCACTTCTAGACAAAGTAGAAAAGAAAGCCTTCCGTCTCATTAACTCACGTCCACTTACCAATTATCTGCAGTCTCTCTCTCTCTTCGCTGCAATGTTGCATCTCTCTCACTATTCTACCGCTATTACAATAAGCAGTGTTCCTCAGAGCTCTCTCAGTGTATACCACCCCCTCCTCGTAGAGCACGTAGCACCCGTCTTGCAACACAATCCCACCCCTACTCTGTGCAACTCTCCAACTCAAGAGTGAAACGTTATTCTCAGTCTTTCTTCTATTCAACAGCTGAAATCTGGAACTCTTTCCCAGAATCAATCTTTTCCTCTTCCTATGACTCAAATTGCTTCAAACTCCGTATGTCCAGGCATTTTTGCCTCGAACGTCCCTTGATTTTGGCCTTGACCCTGTCACTCCTTCGACTCTGGGGGAGGCACTCGCTACAGGTAGTTCTGCCTTTTCTCTCCCTCACTGACATAGACAAACCTGTGAGTGTAGAGCGGGTTGCCAGGCTAGGTCGAGGGGTTAAGGGGGCCCACCTCGCTTTTTTTTTATCTTTCTCTCCCTCTCTCTTTGGCTTGTATCCATTCGGCCTCATTCAGCCTACTGTTTTAAGACGTTTACCCCCATCCAGGTGTCAATATTTTCCTGGCGAGCGGTAGCGAGCCAGCATATTTGTATATTTATTTGACAGCAAGCTAAATTTGTACATTTTTCGATAGAAAAATGTCTCCGGCAAAGCCGGATTTCTCCATAGAATGCTGGCTCGCTATCGCTCGCCAGGAAGAAATCGACACCTGGATGGGGATAAACGTCTTAAAACAGTTGGCTGAATGGAGTCGAATGGATACAAGCCAGGGAAAGAGAAAAAAAGGAGAGAAAGATAAAAAAAAACACGGCGACCCCCCTTAAGGGGAGGTTTGTTTGTGTTTTTCTGGACCCCCTTCTCCCGCATGCTTAGCCCCATTAGTTTGGAGGTTTTTAGACGTTCGCACCATATTACTCTGTACATTTTAAGACCTTTACTGCCATTTAGGTGTCAACTGTTTTTCCTGACGAGTGATAGCGAGCCTGTAATTTAGGAGGAACAGGCTTTCGGGACATTTGTCTACCGAAAAATGTACAAATTTATCTCTTTGGGGGGGGGGGGGGGGGGTATTTTTACTATATTCTGGCTACTATTAGACGATTTTATTCAGTTTCCAAAGGGCCTCCAGCAATTAACAGGCTTCGAACTACCTCACTTAAGGGCAGGTATTTACTTTGTTCCATAGACCTCCATCAAGCTTAAAATTACACCCCATTGAGTCCCTTTCAAGATAAATTTGTACATTTTTCGGTAGAAAAATTTCCCGGCCGAAGGCCGGTTCCTCTTAAATTACAGGCTCGCTATCGCTCGCCAGGATAAAATCGACACCTGAATTGCACGAAATTGGTGAAAGTTCTTAAAATTGCTAAACTAATGGGGCAAACGTTTTATAATATCAAAAGCAATGGGGCTAAACATGAGGGAGAAAGGGGTCACGAAAAAAATCCCTCACGTGGAGATCTCCCCTTAACCCTTGTTACTACCACAGATCCTTCGTAAACTGCACACCATCCTTTCAATATACAGTAGGTTCGCCGGTACAGCAGGGGTTAACCCCTTATGGGGGGGTGGGCCGCTTTTCTGGACCACTTTTTCCCTCATGTTTAACCCCATTAGTATGATTAGTTTTCAGATGTTAAGATGTTTGCCCCATTAGTTAGTCGATTTTAAGATTTTTCGCCCCAATTTCTTCGTCAATATTTAGACCTTTCGTGCTATTTAGGTGTCGATTTTTTCCCTGGCGAACGATAGTGAGCCTGTAATGTTGGAAGAACCGGCCTTTGGCCGGGAAATTTTTCTACCGAAAAATGTACAAATTAATCTAACGGATGTTTTTTTTTTTTTTTTTTTTTATGGAGGTCTAGGGAGGAAACTAGAAAAATAATGAATACATGCAAAAATGATGGAGGTCTAGGGAGGAAACTAGAAAAATAATGAATACATGCAAAAATGATGGAGGTCTAGGGAGGAAACTAGAAAAATAATGAATACATGCAAAAATGATGGAGGTCTAGGGGGGGAAACTAGAAAAATAATGAATACATGCAAAAATGATGGTCTAGGGAGGAAACTAGAACAATAATGAATACATGCAAAAATGATGGAGGTCTAGGGAGGAAACTAGAAAAATAATGAATACATGCAAAAATGATGGAGGTCTAGGGAGGAAACTAGAAAAATAATGAATACATGCAAAAATGATGGAGGTCTAGGGAGGAAACTAGAAAAATAATGAATACATGCAAAAATGATGGAGGTCTAGGGAGGAAACTAGAAAATAATGAATACATGCAAAAATGATGGAGGTCTAGGGGGGAAACTAGAAAAATAATGAATACATGCAAAAATGATGGAGGTCTAGGGAGGAAACTAGAACAATAATGAATACATGCAAAAATGATGGAGGTCTAGGGAGGAAACTAGAAAAATAATGAATACATGCAAAAATGATGGAGGTCTAGGGAGGAAACTAGAAAAATAATGAATACATGCAAAAATGATGGAGGTCTAGGGAGGAAACTAGACAAATAATGAATACATGCAAAAATGATGGAGGTCTAGGGAGGAAACTAGAAAAATAATGAATACATGCAAAAATGATGGAGGTCTAGGGAGGAAACTAGAAAAATAATGAATACATGCAAAATGATGGAGGTCTAGGGAGGAAACTAGAAAAATAATGAATACATGCAAAAATGATGGAGGTCTAGGGGGGAAACTAGAAAAATAATGAATACATGCAAAAATGATGGAGGTCTAGGGGAAAACTAAAATAATGAATACATGCAAAATGAGGTCTAGGGAAACTAGAAAAATAATGAATACATGCAAAAATGATGGAGGTCTAGGGAGGAAACTAGAACAATAATGAATACACGCAAAAATGATGGAGGTCTAGGGAGGAAACTAGAAAAATAATGAATACATGCAAAAATGATGGAGGTCTAGGGAGGAAACTAGAAAAATAATGAATACATGCAAAAATGATGGAGGTCTAGGGGGGAAACTAGAAAAATTATGAATACATGCAAAAATGATGGAGGTCTAGGGAGGAAACTAGAAAAATTATGAATACATGCAAAAATGATGGAGGTCTAGGGGGGAAACTAGAAAAATAATGAATACATGCAAAAATGATGGAGGTCTAGGGAGGAAACTAGAACAATAATGAATACATGCAAAAATAATGGAGGTCTAGGGAGGAAACTAGAAAAATAATGAATACATGCAAAAATCGCCCAAAAAGTGAACCATCGTGAAGTACGAACGACGTCTTCTTAATTTGAATAAGGCTATACTTCGATGATTTTGTGTAGCTTAAGAAGGATCCGTGGTAGTAACAAGTGTTAAGTGAGATAGTTTGATGCCTTTTAATTGCTGGAGGCCCTTGTTAAACTGAATAAAATCGTTTAATAATAACCAGGTCAGGTGAAGGTATTGACGTATAAGCCTTTACAACGGCACCTCGTATCTACATTCTACTTTTCCTATTTTTCTGAAGAGTGTAAAGAGGGGAGAAGGGGTGTTGGAGAGAGAGGAAACTGTTGGAGTGGCTTTGTTATGTGTGTTATATTATTCTGTATACGTCGTCGAGGTGTCCCCCGACTGAGTCTTAGCATGTGAAACATGCTAGGACGTATTTTTTTATTTTATTTTTGTGTGTTTTTTTTGTAAGAGACAATGAACGGAGGAAGAACACAGATACAACAAAAAAGGTCCATGTGCCTAAAGGCATCCTCCATTCATAAACATTTTGTAACAACTGGCTTTAAACTTTTGTAGATTGTAAGTTTGTGGAAAGCAACTCGAGAGAAGTGAATTCCAAAGAGTAGTAGTTCTAGGGATAAATGAATTTTGATAAGCAGAAGTTCTGCATTGTGGAGGAGAAAGTGTAAATTCATGGGCGCTCTCAGCTGCCCTAGTTCTACGGGGAAAGATGTGGAGAGGCGGCACAATTGAAGCAAGTTCCTCGGAACAATTGCTGTGAAAATATCTGTAGAATAATGCAAGGGATGCAACGTTTCTTCGTATGGATAATGTAGGAAGGTCCTGTGTGATTGCAGGGTTATTGATTAATCTAATAGCTTTATTTTGAATTTTGTCCAACTGCCTCAATGCAACCACTCCACTTCCACCACAGAGGTGAACAGTAATCCATCTGAGAACGCACATGACTTTTATATATTACGTCCAACTGCTCGTCAGTAAAGAAATCTCGAACTCTGTATAGGAGTCCCAGTTTTTTAGAGGCATTCTTAGCAATGCTTCTAACATAATGTGTCCAGCTCAGGTTAGTAGTTAATGTTACACCGAGAATGTCAATACTAGGGGAAGTGGGAATATTTACATCATTAAAAAATATATGGGAGTCAGTGAGATTCTGTCGGTTAGAAAATTGAATGTACTTGGTTTTCTGTGCATTAAATGAAACTATATTCTTTTGTCCCCATTCATTAATTCTAGAAAGGTCCTGGTTCAGAGAAATTGCAGTGTTTATTTTTGAATTTGTAAGATCGGGTTGGGTGAAAGAATTGGTAAATGTGAAGGAACTGTGGAGTGTTGAGTCATCTGCGTAGGAATGTAGTGGATTATGAGTGGTAGATATAAGATCATTGATATGAATGAGGAACAGAGTTGGGGCCAAAACTTGATCCCTGGGGAACACCAGCATTTATTGAGTGAAATTGAGAATAAAGGCCATCTACCATTACACGTATTTTTCTGTTATGAAGATAAGAAGAAATTAGTGGAACTAATGATGCAAGGCCGTAGTGTGACATCTTCGACAATAAGGATTGATGCCAGACTCTATCAAATGCCTTTGATATATCCAGTGCTATTGTATGTGTTTCACCATGTTGGTCTGTAGCTTGATTTGATGCGTAAGAAGGCAAAGCATGTCTGCAGTTGCTCGACATCGTCTAAAACCATATTGCCTATCACTGATTAATTTATTATTCTCAAGATGCTTAATTATGTGATTATTTAATATAATTTCAAAGACTTTACCATGAGTGGAAGTTATAGCTATTGGTCTGTAGTTTGATGGATCTGAAGAAAGCACCTTTTTTAGGAACTGGATGGATGTTTGCTTCTTTCCAGGGTACTGGGAAGCATGAGGTATGAGTACACAGACGGAAAAATGTTTGCCAATACAGGAGCGAGCACCAAGGAGCAATTCTTAAGTACTATTGGAGGAATTTCATCTGGACCAGGAACCTTATCTACTGAGAGATTCTTCAAAAATAGTTTTTACCATGTCTGGTGTGGATCTTAAGTGAGGGAATTTCAGGCGATATTAAAATTAAGTACAGGGACATCTTGATTTATTTCATCTAAGGTTGAGTTGGTGGAGAAAATATCCGCAAGAAGGTTAGCTTTACCTCGTGGGTCACTTACAAGATTGCCAGTCGGAGATTTTAATGGTGGAATGGATGAAACAGTAGTGAAGTTGGATTTGAATGAGTTAAGAGTAGACCAAAATATGTTTGTTATCATTAGGATTATTTAGAAGTTTATTTGCCTGCTTGTGAAGAAAGTTTGATTTAGTTAGATTTAATACAATTTTGGCATGATTTCTGATGTTTCTAAAGTAATTAAAGGCTTCATGTGTTTTTTATCTTGTGTATGCATTGTAGGCTATTGCTTTTTGTTCAGTTACTCTAGCACAATTATGGTCAAACCATTTAGGTGAATTAGATCTTGTACTGTACTTTTGATGAGGAAATAAAAGTTTCCATTCCAATTTTTATAAAATCATGTATGTGGCTCAAGGTGGTGTGTGCATCATTAAAAAAGAAAGAGGTCCAGGGAATATCAATAAAGAAACCTTGAAGACCCTCCCAGTCTGCCCTATCGTAATGCCATTTAGTCACCAAAACAGGTTCAGAGTGGGAAGGAAGGTGTGGTAGGTGATAGACAGGTGGCCTGTATCAGACAGTGATCAGAAGATCCAACCGGGGACTTCACTGTATATCATAATTTTCTGAATTGGTTGTTAAAAATAAGTCCAGTAGGTGGGAATTATGATTAGGATTATCTGGTACACGGGTGGGTTGGTTGACTAGTTGAGTGAGATTAAATGAGTCTGCAAATAGCTCACATTCAAGACCAGCATCATCAGTCCTGGCTGAATGAGTGAGCCATTCAACATTATGGACATTAAAATCACCCAACACAGTGATTTCAGAAGAAGCATTTAAGTTGAGGACACTGAGTTGTGAGGACAGAGAATAAAAAAACTTTGCTCTGGAGGAGTATTTGGGGAACGGTAGATGCAACATATGTATTTAAATTTACCAGCAGAAATTAATTTGTATATAGAATAATCAAAATAGGGACAATTGAAACTAGTACCCTCCTCCAGGGCAATTTCAGATTTTGCGAAGCAACATACACCTCCTTTAGGTCTGAAATTTTGGAGCAGTTGATAACCTGGAAAATTAAATCTAAATGTGTCAGATGTGGATTTTACTTGAGTCTCTGTCAAAAAAAGGAGAGTAGGGGATTCTGCTTGAAGAAATTGGTGTACAGAATTGATGTTAGAGTGAAGTCCCCTTAGATTACTTAAAAGAAAAAGCTGCACCGACGAGCAGCTTTGGGACGTTGCAATGCTGTTGACACAGTCGCATGATGACGACCGGGAGGGCCCTGTGTCGATGACCCAACCCTGCCGGGGGTGAATATCCGAGGGACCACCAGGTTTGCTCTTAACAATTGTACTGCCATGATTTATAAGGTAGATAGTATAGTGTTGCATGTATGATATGTAGTGGGAAGAGTAGGGTTTTATGGATAGAGGATAGCGATGTAGGGCAATGTCGTGAAGTTGGATGTGTATGTTATATAAAGAGGGTTTTCCGGATACCCCTGAGTGTG
>CM064495.1:52351629-52361629 GCA_032716605.1 Paralithodes platypus
CTAGAACAATAATGAATACATGCAAAAATGATGGAGGTCTAGGGAGGAAACTAGAAAAATAATGAATACATGCAAAAATGATGGAGGTCTAGGGAGGAGATACTAGAAAATAATGAATACATGCAAAAATGATGGAGGTCTAGGGAGGAAACTAGAAAAATAATGAATACATGCAAAAATGATGGAGGTCTAGGGAGGAAACTAGAAAAATAATGAATACATGCAAAAATTGAGGAAACTAGAAAAATAATAATGAATACATGCAAAAATGATGGAGGTCTAGGGAGGAAACTATAAAAATAATGAATACATGCAAAAATGATGGAGGTCTAGGGAGGAAACTAGAAAAATAAGAAATACATGCAAAAATGATGGAGGTCTAGGGAGGAAAATAGAAAAATACTGAATACAGCAAAAATGATGGAGGTCTAGGGAGGAAACTAGAAAAATAATGAATACATGCAAAAATGATGGAGGTCTAGGGAGGAAACTAGAAAAATAATGAATACATGCAAAAATGATGGAGGTCTAGGGAGGAAACTAGAAAAATAATGAATACATGCAAAAATGATGGAGGTCTAGGGAGGAAACTAGAAAAATAATGAATACATGCAAAAATGATGGAGGTCTAGGGAGGAAACTAGAAAAATAATGAATACATGCAAAAATGATGGAGGTCTAGGGAGGAAACTAGAAAAATAATGAATACATGCAAAATTGATGGAGGTCTAGGGAGGAAACTAGAAAAATAACAAATACATGCAAAATTGGTGGAGGTCTAGGGAAGAAACTAGAAAAATAATGAATACATGCAAAAAATGATGGAGGTCTAGGGAGGAAACTAGAAAAATAATGAATACATGCAAAAATGATGGAGGTCTAGGGAGGAAACTAGAACAATAATGAATACATGCAAAAATGATGGAGGTCTAGGGAGGAAACTAGAACAATAATGAATACATGCAAAAAATTATGGAGGTCTAGGGAGGAAACTAGAAAAAATAATGAATACATGCAAAAATCGCCCAAAAAGTGAACCATCGTGAAGTACGAACGACGTCTTCTTAATTTGAATAAAGCTTTACTTCGATGATTTTGTGTAGCTTAAGAAGGATCCGTGGTAGTAACAAGTGTTAAGTGAGATAGTTTGATGCCTTTTAATTGCTGGAGGCCCTTGTTAAACTGAATAAAATCGTTTAATAATAACCAGGTCAGGTGAAGGTATTGACGTATAAGCCTTTACAACGGCACCTCGTATCTACATTCTACTTTTCCTATTTTTCTGAAGAGTGTAAAGAGGGGAGAAGGGGTGTTGGAGAGAGAGGAAACTGTTGGAGTGGCTTTGTTATGTGTGTTATATTATTCTGTATACGTCGTCGAGGTGTCCCCCGACTGAGTCCTAGCATGTGAAACATGCTAGGACGTATTTTTTTATTTTATTTTTGTGTGTGTTTTTTTTGTAAGAGACAATGAACGGAGGAAGAACACAGATACAACAAAAAAGGTCCATGTGCCTAAAGGCATCCTCCATTCATAAACATTTTGTAACAACTGGCTTTAAACTTTTGTAGATTGTAAGTTTGTGGAAAGCAACTCGAGAGAAGTGAATTCCAAAGAGTAGTAGTTCTAGGGATAAATTAATTTTGATAAGCAGAAGTTCTGCATTGTGGAGGAGAAAGTGTAAATTCATGGGCGCTCTCAGCTGCCCTAGTTCTACGGGGAAAGATGTGGAGAGGCGGCACAATTGAAGCAAGTTCCTCGGAACAATTGCTGTGAAAATATCTGTAGAATAATGCAAGGGATGCAACGTTTCTTCGTATGGATAATGTAGGAAGGTCCTGTGTGATTGCAGGGTTATTGATTAATCTAATAGCTTTATTTTGAATTTTGTCCAACTGCCTCAATGCAACCACTCCACTTCCACTCCACAGAGGTGAACAGTAATCCATCTGAGAACGCACATGACTTTTATATATTACGTCCAACTGCTCGTCAGTAAAGAAATCTCGAACTCTGTACAGGAGTCCCAGTTTTTTAGAGGAATTCTTAGCAATGCTTCTAACATAATGTGTCCAGCTCAGGTTAGTAGTTAATGTTACACCGAGAATGTCAATACTAGGGGAAGTGGGAATATTTACATCATTAAAAAATATATGGGAGTCAGTGAGATTCTGTCGGTTAGAAAATTGAATGTACTTGGTTTTCTGTGCATTAAATGAAACTATATTCTTTTGTCCCCATTCATTAATTCTAGAAAGGTCCTGGTTCAGAGAAATTGCAGTGTTTATTTTTGAATTTGTAAGATCGGGTTGGGTGAAAGAATTGGTAAATGTGAAGGAACTGTGGAGTGTTGAGTCATCTGCGTAGGAATGTAGTGGATTATGAGTGGTAGATATAAGATCATTGATATGAATGAGGAACAGAGTTGGGGCCAAAACTGATCCCTGGGGAACACCAGCATTTATTGAGTGAAATTGAGAATAAAGGCCATCTACCATTACACGTAGTTTTCTGTTATGAAGATAAGAAGAAATTAGTGGAACTAATGATGCAAGGCCGTAGTGTGACATCTTCGACAATAAGGATTGATGCCAGACTCTATCAAATGCCTTTGATATATCCAGTGCTATTGTATGTGTTTCACCATGTTGGTCTGTAGCTTGATTGATTTGATGCGTAAGAAGGCAAAGAATGTCTGCAGTTGATCGACATCGTCTAAAACCATATTGCCTATCACTGATTAATTTATTATTCTCAAGATGCTTAATTATGTGATTATTTAATATAATTTCAAAGACTTTACCATGAGTGGAAGTTATAGATATTGGTCTGTAGTTTGATGGATCTGAAGAAGCACCTTTTTTAGGAACTGGATGGATGTTTGCTTCTTTCCAGGGTACTGGGAAGCATGAGGTATGAGTACACAGACGGAAAATGTTTGCCAATACAGGAGCGAGCACCAAGGAGCAATTCTTAAGTACTATTGGAGGAATTTCATCTGGACCAGGAACCTTATCTACTGAGAGATTCTGCAAAATAGTTTTGACATGTCTGGTGTGGATCTTAAGTGAGGGAATTTCAGGCAAATTAAAATTAAGTACAGGGACATCTTGATTTATTTCATCTAAGGTTGAGTTGGTGGAGAAAATATCCGCAAGAAGGTTAGCTTTACCTCGTGGGTCACTTACAAGATTGCCAGTCGGAGATTTTAATGGTGGAATGGATGAAACAGTAGTGAAGTTGGATTTGAATGAGTTAAGAGTAGACCAAAATATTTTGTTATCATTAGGATTATTTAGAAGTTTATTTGCCTGCTTGTGGAGAAAGTTTGATTTAGTTAGATTTAATAAAATTTTGGCATGATTTCTGATGTTTCTAAAGTAATTAAAGGCTTCATGTGTTTTTTATCTTGTGTATGCATTGTAGGCTATTGCTTTTTGTTCAGTTACTCTAGCACAATTATGGTCAAACCATTTAGGTGAATTAGATCTTGTACTGTACTTTTGATGAGGAATAAAAGTTTCCATTCCAATTTTTATAAAATCATGTATGTGGCTCAAGGTGGTGTGTGCATCATTAAAAAAGAAAGAGGTCCAGGGAATATCAATAAAGAAACCTTGAAGACCCTCCCAGTCTGCCCTATCGTATTGCCATTTAGTCACCAAAACAGGTTCAGAGTGGGAAGGAAGGTGTGGTAGGTGATAGACAGGTGGCCTGTATCAGACAGTGATCAGAAGATCCAACCGGGGACTTCACTGTAATATCATAATTTTCTGAATTGGTTGTTAAAAATAAGTCCAGTAGGTGGGAATTATGATTAGGATTATCTGGTACACGGGTGGGTTGGTTGACTGGTTGAGTGAGATTAAATGAGTCTGCAAATAGCTCACATTCAAGACCAGCATCATCAGTCCTGGCTGAATGAGTGAGCCATTCAACATTATGGACATTAAAATCACCCAACACAGTGATTTCAGAAGAAGCATTTAAGTTGAGGACACTGAGTTGTGAGGACAGAGAATAAAAAAACTTTGCTCTGGAGGAGTATTTGGGGAACGGTAGATGCAACATATGTATTTAAATTTACCAGCAGAAATTAATTTGTATATAGAATAATCAAAATAGGGACAATTGAAACTAGTAACCTCCTCCGGGGCAATTTCAGATTTTGCGAAGCAACATACACCTCCTTTAGGTCTGAAATTTTGGAGCAGTTGATAACCTGGAAAATTAAATCTAAATGTGTCAGATGTGGATGTTACTTGAGTCTCTGTCAAAAAAAGGAGAGTAGGGGATTCTGCTTGAAGAAATTGGTGTACAGAATTGATGTTAGAGTGAAGTCCCCTTATATTGCTAAAGAAAAAGCTGCACCGACGAGCAGCTTTGGGACGTTGCAATGCTGTTGACACAGTCGCATGATGACGACCGGGAGGGCCCTGTGTCGATGACCCAACCCTGCCGGGGGTGGATATCCGAGGGACCACCAGGTTTGCTCTTAACAATTGTACTGCCATGATTTATAAGGTAGAGATATGTATAGTGTTGCATGTATGATATGTAGTGGGAAGAGTAGTGTTTTATGGATAGAGGATAGCGATGTAGGGCAATGTCGTGAAGTTGGATGTGTATGTTATATAAAGAGGGTTTTCCTGATACCCCTGATGTGTGAGGCAGAAAGATATGTATCCAGCTACCAAGGCCTGGGAGAGAAAATGGAATTCAGGCTATTCCCTGAGTCTCCCGAAACCTTGGCGGTAGTACTTCCCTGGGCGGGGCTGCCTACCCCTACTACCTATTGAATTACAACAGAATACAGTTGTTAAAGAGAAGTCACCGGTACAGAAGGGGTTAAGGGGAGGATGACCGTTTGTTTGGTCTATTAATTAATTTATTCATATATATTTTTAGTTTCCTCCCTAGACCTCCATCGAGCTTAGAAAAACACCCCTTAGACCCCCCATCAAGATAAATTTGTACATTTTTCGGTAGAAAAATGTCCCGGCCGAAAGCCGGTTCCTCTTAATATTGCAGGCTCGCTATCGCTCGCCAGGACATAATCGACACCTAAATGGCACGAAAGGTCTTAAAATTGACAACAAAATGGGGCGAAAGGTGTTAAAATCGCCAAACTATTGGGCCGAACGTCTTATAATCTCTAAACTAGTGGGGCTAAACATTAGGGAGAAGGGGGTCCAGAAAAAACGGTCTTCCCCCCCTTAAGTGAGTGAGAAAGAAGAAGCCTCACAACGCAACCCTCCCCTTCAGTCTGTGCTACACCTCTGACGCGGTGAGTACGTCGCCCCCCGCCTCTCTCTACCACCCGTACTAGAGTTGGGGGGACATTTATTGCGTGTTCAGTTACTTAGTTTACTTTCCTTTATTTAGTTTATGTGGTGCGGTGTGTGTACAGTTTATAAAGTGTTCTCTCTTAAGCCGGTGTCACACGAGAGCTTTTATAGTCAACATTCGATGATCAACATTTTTCTGGCAACATTTTTGGAATAGATTGTGCTGGTATCGGAAACTAGACTGATGATACATGAATTTTAGTAACAAAAAAATATTAAATGTTTACCTCATTAGCTGCCAGACCAGTGTTGAGGATAAATGTTGAGTGAAAAAGCGCTCGTGTGATACCGGCTTTACGATGGTGTAAGTTTGGGTCTATTCTGACTGCCAGTAGACGATTTTGATCAGCTTACGAATGGCCTCTGCTATTATAACCAAAGGGATAAACAAAAAAGATCTTGGTTAGACTTTAACTTCGGCAGGTCCTTCATAAACTGACTAAAAAAAAAAAAAAAAAAAAAATAAAAAAATATATATATATATCTTGAGTAGACTTGAACTTTGAGAGGTCATTCCTAAGTTGACTAAAACCACCTATTGGTAGCCATATTCCAATAGGAAGAGGCGTCGTAATACTGGAAGGTTAAGGGGAGGTAATATTTTAAGCTTGATGGAGGTCTAGGAGAGGGGAAGAAATATAATAAACATTTTCCCCTTAACCCCTTCCCTACCGGTGATATACTTTTAACTTAACCCCTTCCCTACCGGTGATATACTTTTAACTTAACCCCTTCCCTACCGGTGATATACTTTTAACTTAACCCCTTCCCTACCGGTGATATACTTTTAACTTAACCCCTTCCCTACCGGTGATATACTTTTAACTTAACCCCTTCCCTACCGATGATATACTTTTAACTTAACCCCTTCCCTACCGATGATATACTTTTAACTTAACCCCTTCCCTACCGGTGATATACTTTTAACTTAACCCCTTCCCTACCGGTGATATACTTTTAACTTAACCCCTTCCCTACCGATGATATACTTTTAACTTTATTTTGGCAACTAGTAGACGATTATATCCCGCTTAATTTAAGGGGAGATATCCACTTGAGGGATTTTTTTCTTGACTCCTTTCTCCCTCATTGCTTTTGAGATTTTAAGACGTTCGCCCCATTAGTTTGGCGATTTTAAGAACCCTCGCCCCATTTCTGTCAATTTTAAGACCATTCGTGCCATTTAGGTGTCGATTTTTTCCTGGCGAGCGAGAGCGAGCCTGTAATTTAAGGGGAATCGGCCTTCGGCCGGGACATTTTTCTACCGAAAAATGTACAAATTTATCTTGAAAAGGGGTCTAGGGTGAGTAATTTTAAGTTTGATGGAAGTCTAGGGAATCAACTAAAAACCTCCCCTTAAGAAGGACGTCTACCAAGTAAAAGCCTACAGACTATCCCAATGAATCCTTTTAGTTACCACATATCTTTCCTAAGCTACATTAAATAGTCTAAATGTAGCTGAAATAAAGTACAAAAGACGTCACCGGTACAGAAGGGGTTAAGTCAATTGTTATGCCACGTTATAATTAAACGTGATTTATCTGATTGCGTTTTCCTCCGTAGGGAATAGCGTCAATCAACAACTCTCTCTACTGGGAGACAACTAAAGCCGGAGTACTTTGTTTTTTTATAATTTCACTAAAATAATAATCAATGGACACAAAATACACAGTCAAGGTTCACAAGTTTTATTTCCTTATTAGCTAGGGTACATTCTCAAGGTGTTAGTGGAATAAATGTAGATCTATAACCTCTAGATTATCATAAGGTTAATGATCTGATACAGAATAAATAATAATAATAATATATGATCACAAGAACAATAATGTTACTAATAGAACATATAAATAATAATAATGTTACTAATAGAACATATAAATAATAATAATGTTACTAATAGAACATATGAATAATAATAATGTTACTAATAGAACATATAAATAATAATAATGTTACTAATAGAACATATGAATAATAATAATGTTACTAATAGAACATATGAATAATAATAATGTTACTAATAGAACATATGAATAATAATAATGTTACTAATAGAACATATAAATAATAATAATGTTACTAATAGAACATATGAATAATAATAATGTTACTAATAGAACATATGAATAATAATAATGTTACTAATAGAACATATGAATAATAATAATGTTACTAATAGAACATATGAATAATAATAATGTTACTAATAGAACATATGAATAATAATAATGTTACTAATAGAACATATGAATAATAATAATGTTACTAATAGAACATATGAATAATAATAATGTTACTAATAGAACATATGAATAATAATAATGTTACTAATAGAACATATGAATAATAATAATGTTACTAATAGAACATATGAATAATAATATGTTACTAATAGAACATATGAATAATAATGTTACTAATAGAACATATGAATAATAATAATGTTACTAATAGAACATATGAATAATAATAATGTTACTAATAGAACATATGAATAATAATAATGTTACTAATAGAACATATGAATAATAATAATGTTACTAATAGAACATATGAATAATAATAATGTTACTAATAGAACGTATGAATAATAATAATGTTACTAATAGAACGTATGAATAATAATAATGTTACTAATAGAACGTATGAATAATAATAATGTTACTAATAGAACGTATGAATAATAATAATGTTACTAATAGAACGTATGAATAATAATAATGTTACTAATAGAACGTATGAATAATAATAATGTTACTAATAGAACGTATGAATAATAATAATGTTACTAATAGAACATATAAATAATAATAATGTTACTAATAGAACATATGAATAATAATACACAGAGATGTTAAGTCTCAAATACAATAAATAGTGTCTTGATGTAAAAGTGCGAAACTTGAAACTCGAAGTAAGGTCCCGCCCAGAGTAAATATTAGTTACTGAGTTATAAATATTAGTTACTGCGTTAGCATACACACGGCACTGAAGGTATGTAAAACAAGACACTATTTGACTCTCAAATAAACAATAAGTTAATTTAACTTGAACAGGAGATTAAACTTAAATAACTCTAAGAGTAATAATTATGAATATAAATTCATAAATAGGTTAAATGTGGATAATAGTCATGTATGCGTGACTGAGATTTCTAATCGAACAATAAGTTAATGCGACTTGAATAACATAGAGTTAGAGCAACTCAAATAATACATAAAATGAATTAAACTTCATATATCGTGATAATAATAATAGTAAAAATAGAAAACTGATTGAGAAAACACTCTGTGAACAACTTATCTATGATTTACGTACCCAAATGATGATATAGCATAAAACAAGATCTGAATAAGTGTTCACTGGTTTTGATGTGTAAGTGTGTGCATATATTCCCAGACGAACATATGTATATCTCTCCATAAAGAATATAGGAGCCTATATCCGAAGAAGTATATATATATATTTATCCCACAATAATGTTCTCTCTAAATCGAGCGACAGGTAACTAGGAATAGTGAAGTATGGACAATCTTCGATAATTACGTTAACGGTGAACCTTATCATATTAAGTTAACCCTAGTTAGAATCATCGTTACCATTACGAAACAAAAGAACACTTAAAGACTTATAAGAAGGATAGAAGCCTGGTAGAGAGTCTGGCGAACGCGTGGTCAATCGGATAGTTGTCCCCCGGTTGATCACAGGGGCTCAAAGAGTTTCACACACTCTTGGTAGATCCAGATCCTTCTCTCTTTCTTCTCTGGTCACTTCTCTCCACTCGTTTGTTTTTAGCTGAACTTATAGTGGCTAAGATAGAACTACTGAAGGTAACTCTATTTCTATCAAGGTTACTCCTGAAGATATGAGTCCTTCTTGTTAGAAGAGCTGCACTCCCGATGTATTGCCCTGATTCCCTTTTTCACTAGGGAGCCCGGTTTTGCTTGCCTTTCCTTTGGGTCGGGCAGATAGTAACCCTTTTAGGGTCGGCGTCAAGGGGCTTGTCTCTCGGGGTAGTAGGGGCATGTGGGAGAGTACTTTTTTATTTATAGGGGAGCGGGAGGTTGCATTAAAATTATCTGAAGTATGCTTCTTAATAGAGGAGGATATTCTATAATTAATGCTATCCTCAGGCATGGCCTGTTGAGGAATAAATAGGGAATTACTGTGTTGGGGACTGGGTAGGGAATTTGGTTGTTCTATGGTGGTAGGCAGAGAGGAAGGTAGACAAGGAAAATTGGCTTGTTGTCTAGCATGGCTCATTTGGTTTGCAAGATGATTATAAGACTCGATGGGGGGTATTGAGGGGGTTGGTGAGGAACTTGCATAAAAAGTTCCTCGCTGTAATGAAGCACTGGGATGGTCAGGTTTTCGTCCAGAGTTGGAGGCGCATTTTCTGTCTTGCTTTTCACTCGATGTTGTTGAGGTTGGTCCTAAAGGGCCTGGGTTGCAGAGGTTGACTCCGTATGGTAGCAATGCGGCAGGAGTTGTGAGAGTTGCTGCTTGAAGACGGGAGCAGGTGTGTAGATGGTTTTGGCTTTTGATAGTCAGACCCCGTCATCTCATCAATAATAAGAAAATATGAATTATCCCCTTAAGTCAATAAAATAAAGTCGGTTTAATTGCTCGTGTTTTACCTTGAATAATTCATC
>CM064495.1:52366629-52371629 GCA_032716605.1 Paralithodes platypus
TGACATTTGAGCGCAACATGACATTTGAGCGCAACATGACATTTGAGCGCAACATAACATTTGAGCGCAACATAACATTTGAGCGCAACATAACATTTGAGCGCACCATAACATTTGAGCGCACCATAACATTTGAGCGCAACATAACATTTGAGCGCAACATAACATTTGAGCGCAACATAACATTTGAGCGCAACATAACATTTGAGCGCAACATAACATTTGAGCGCAACATAACATTTGAGTGCAACATAACATTTGAGCGCAACATAACATTTGAGCGCAACATGACATTTGAGCGCAACATGACATTTGAGCGCAACATAACATTTGAGCGCAACATAACATTTGAGCGCAACATAACATTTGAGCGCACCATAACATTTGAGCGCACCATAACATTTGAGCGCACCATAACATTTGAGCGCAACATAACATTTGAGCGCAACATAACATTTGAGCGCAACATGACATTTGAGCGCAACATGACATTTGAGCGCAACATAACATTTGAGCGCAACATGACATTTGAGCGCAACATGACATTTGAGCGCAACATGACATTTGAGCGCAACATGACATTTGAGCGCAACATAACATTTGAGCGCAACATAACATTTGAGCGCAACATAACATTTGAGCGCACCATAACATTTGAGCGCACCATAACATTTGAGCGCAACATAACATTTGAGCGCAACATAACATTTGAGCGCAACATAACATTTGAGCGCAACATAACATTTGAGCGCAACATAACATTTGAGCGCAACATAACATTTGAGCGCAACATAACATTTGAGCGCACCATAACATTTGAGCGCACCATAACATTTGAGCGCACCATAACATTTGAGCGCAACATAACATTTGAGCGCAACATAACATTTGAGCGCAACATAACATTTGAGCGCAACATAACATTTGAGCGCAACATAACATTTGAGCGCAACATAACATTTGAGCGCAACATAACATTTGAGCGCAACATAACATTTGAGCGCAACATAACATTTGAGCGCAACATAACATTTGAGCGCAACATAACATTTGAGCGCAACATAACATTTGAGCGCAACATAACATTTGAGCGCAACATAACATTTGAGCGCAACATAACATTTGAGCGCAACATAACATTTGAGCGCAACATAACATTTGAGCGCAACATAACATTTGAGCGCAACATAACATTTGAGCGCAACATAACATTTGAGCGCAACATAACATTTGAGCGCAACATAACTTTTGAGCGCAACATAACATTTGAGCGCAACATAACTTTTGAGCGCAACATAACATTTGAACGCAACATAACATTTGAGCGCAACATAACATTTGAGCGCAACATAACATTTGAACGCAACATAACATTTGAGCGCAACATAACATTTGAGTGCAACATAACATTTGAGCGCAACATAACATTTGAGTGCAACATAACATTTGAGCGCAACATAACATTTGAACGCAACATAACATTTGAGCGCAACATAACATTTGAGTGCAACATAACATTTGAGCGCAACATAACATTTGAGTGCAACATAACATTTGAGCGCAACATAACATTTGAGCGCAACATAACATTTGAGCGCAACATAACATTTGAGCGCACCATAACATTTGAGCGCAACATAACATTTGAGCGTAACATAACATTTGAGCGCAACATAACATTTGAGCGCAACATAACATTTGAGCGCAACATAACATTTGAGCGCAACATAACATTTGAGCGCAACATAACATTTGAGCGCAACATAACATTTGAGCGCAACATAACATTTGAGCGCAACATAACATTTGAGCGCACCATAACATTTGAGCGCAACATAACATTTGAGCGCAACATAACATTTGAGCGCAACATAACATTTGAGCGCAACATAACATTTGAGCGCAACATAACTTTGTTTTCAATATTATTCTGGCTATGATTATTGGTTTTTCGAGTCCTCCTCCTCCCTCATGTTTAGCCCTATAAGTTATGAGATTTCAAAACATTCGCGAGCGAAAGCGAGCCAGCATTGTATGGAGAAATCCGGCTTCGCCGGAGAAATTTTTCTATCGAAAAATGTACAAATTTAGCTTGCTGTCAAAACAAAAATATATATATGCTGGTTCTCTACCGCTCGCCAGGAAAATATGGACACCTGGATGGGGGTAAACGTCTTAACACAGTAGGCTGAATGGGGCCGAATGGATACAAGCCAAAGAGAGAGGGAGAGAAAGAAAAAACAAACGAGGTGGGCTCCCTTAATCCTTCCCTGTATCACCGTTACTATATACGACTTCCTGTGTAATTAATACTCTCCCTCTCCCTCTAACTCGCTCTATCTCTCTCTCTCTCTCTCTCTCTCTCTCTCTGCACTCATAGTAAGTAGTACTCTCTCTCTCTCTCTCTCTTTCGCTCTCTCTCTCTCTCTCCCTGCACTCATAGTAAGTAGTACTCTCTCTTTTTCTTTCGCTCTCTCTCTCTCTCTCTCTCCCTGCACTCATAGTAAGTAGTACTCTCTCTCTCTCTTTACAATAACACTCTGTATACACTAACATTAAAACAGCAAGTCACACAGGCATGGTAGTATGTATAATAGAACTACTTAATCTGAGCTGTGGAGGTTTGCTAATTAAAGGTTCAGTTATTCACCGGCACTGTCTTTTTAATTCTAGTCTAGCTATATTTAGACGACTCTGTGCAGTGTTAGAAGAATATATGGTAGCTAAAAGGATTAAAGGCGGCTTTCTAGGGCCTTTCCTAGCTGATGCTGAGAGGATTGGGTTCTAGTCATGTGGTGATGGGCTGGTCTATCAGAGTGAGAACTGAGCGATCTCTGCCATACCCATAGCTTACTCTGACTGTTCCTTTTACTTATATATTTTCTAGATCTCAAGTGACGGCGTCTCTTCCGTGGATTGACCTCCCAATCTACCAAGATTGGAAGCCAAAGCGTCACATTTTTCCTTTGCCCCCTCAACTTTCTCTTCATAATTGCTGAGGGGCACAGGGCCCTGGGTGGGGCTTTGGTTTCCCGGGCGTTTCCGCGCCCTCCTCAGCTCCCCGCCATGGAGTGGCTTCGGTCACCCAGGCTGTATTGTGGTCGGCAGGGAGGGTTCTGTGGGGGTGCTCGGTTATGGCCTTGGCCTTGCTCGGGGCCTTGGGGCTGTTCAGCCAGGCAGCTTGGGGAACAGCAACAACAACAACAACATTGAGATAGTCTGTAGCGGCAGCGTTGGTGTAGTGACTAGCGTCTTGGACTTCCATCCGGAAGGTCCCAGGATCGCGCCCACGCTCGGCGCATTAAAGGTTTTTCACAAGCACTGAGTCGTTACCGTCCCTCATGAGCAAGGGGATGGGATAGTAGTACAGGACCCCAATGGAAATACGCCTAATCGGCCATATTGGGCTATCCTTAACTGGCTTAGCATGCGTTAGCTTTAATAAGAACTATTATTATTATTATTAGTAGTATTCTAATGGGTAGACGTTCTTCCTAAACTGCCTAAAATCGTCTAACGGTTACCAGAATATAATGCAAAAGGATGTCGCCGGTACAGAAGGGATAAAAAGGTTAGTTAGAGTATAATGCTGGTGTGTTTACTTGTCAGTTGGTAGGTAGGGGGGATTCTATCTTGTTCTCACTGCCTTACTCTAACTCTCGCTCTCTCTCTCTCTCTCATCTCACTCTCTCTCTCTCTCTCTCTTTTTTTCACTGGCTTACTCTCGATCTCACTCTCTCTCGCTTTCTCACTCTCACTCTCTCTCTCGCTCGCTCCCTTTGTGTGTCTCTCTCTCTCTCTCTCTCTCTCTAGTTCTCTCTCTCCCTCTCTCTAGTTCTATCTACCTCTCTCCCTCTCTCTCTCTCTCTCCACAATCCCGAGTTCTTCATTCCGCTTTCCTTCCTTTATAAGACATTTCACTCTCCTACACATATTTTGGAAGGCATCTAAATATCTTTGATCTTTACTTATCTCTCTCTCTCTCTCTCTCTCTCTCTCTCTTTCTCTCTCTCTCTCTCTCTCTCTCTCTCTCTCTCTCTCTCTCTCTCTCTCTCTCTCTCTCTCTCTCTACAAAGGGAGGAGGTCGTTAGTAATTCAATTGAAGAGACTGGACGATCATATGATGTAAATTGGATTAATATGAATTAATCAGTAGGTGAGTAGCGGAGGGAGCCTTCTACTTTACTGTCCTATTCTTCTACTATAAATGTTCCCTGTCTAGTAGTATTAAGGCCGGACCACCTAGTAGGGACCGCAAGGTCTGTGTGTATCTGTGTAACTCTCTCTCTCTCACACACATATATATATATATATATATATATATATATATAGAGAGAGAGAGAGAGAGAGAGAGAGAGAGAGAGACGTGTAGATAGAGTGAAGATAATTAGTAAGAGGAGGTGAGCTGACGAGACGAAACTATATTGATTCTACCTATTCAGGGGTAAAGAACCCATGGAGACGGTTCGTAGGTTGTAGGTCGGTAGGTAAGTGAATTGGTGTGTTGATTGATGGGTGGGTTGACTGGTTGGTAGATGGGTAGATTGCAGATACATAGATGAACAGATGGGTAGGTAGGTAGGCTGGTTGGTAGGTAGACAGGTAAATAACAATAATATCTCACTCTTTCACCACTGGGGGAGGCACTCGTCACAGGCAGTTTTAGCCTTTTGTCTCCATCATCCACATAGAATAAAAATCTCTCTCTATCTCTGTCTATCTATCTATCTATCTATTTATCTATCCATCTATCTATCTATGTACCTCTCTCTCTCTCCATCTATTTATCTATCCATCTATCTACCTTTCTCTATCTCTCTCTCTATTTATCTATCCATCTATCTACCTCTCTCTCTATCTATCTCTCTATCTATTTATCTCTCTCTCTCTCTTTCTCTCTCTATCTCTATCTATCTATCTATTTATCTATCCATCTATCTACCTCTCTCTCTATCTCTCTCTCTCTCTATCTATCTATCTATTTATCTATCCATCTATCT
>CM064495.1:52376629-52401629 GCA_032716605.1 Paralithodes platypus
TCAAATCATTGCTAACAAACACACCTAGATCTTTCTCGCAGTCTGAATTTTCTAATTCTAAATTAGCTAGTTTATATTTAACATTTGTTTGCATCTTCCCTATCTTTAATACCTTGCATTTGTCAATGTTAAACTTCATCTGCCAATTTACTGACCATTCATGTAAGGTATCTAGATCCCTTTGGAGGCACTCTATATCGCTATCTGAATCAATTGATCTCCCTATTTTAGTATCGTCTGCGAATTTACTTATCCTACTAGTTATACCTAAATCTAGGTCATTTATGTATATAAGAAACAACAGGGGACCTAATACCGATCCCTGGGGGACACCACTTTTGACTGCTCCCCATTCTGACTTGGTACCATTTATGCTGACTCTCTGCTTCCTACCAATTAGCCATGACCTAATCCATCCTAACAACGCCCCACCTATTCCATGTGCCTCAACCTTTCTCATCAATCTCTCATGAGGGACTCTGTCGAAAGCTTTACTGAAATCTAAATATAATATCATATGACTTGTCATTATCTACTGCTTCATATACCTCTGAGAAAAAACTAAGCAAATTAGTAAGGCAAGACCGTCCCTGAGTGAATCCATGCTGAGAAGAATTGATTAAGTTAAATGTTTCTAAGTGGTTTCTCATTTTCCTAGCAATAATTGACTCTAGTAGTTTTCCTATGATTGAAGTGAGACTAATGGGACGGTAATTGGATGCTATTGATTTATCACCTTTTTTGAAGATCGGAACTACATTTGCAAGCTTCCAAGCTTCTGGAACTATACCTGTTTCTAATGACTTGTTAAATAGAAATGTTAATGGATAACTTAACTCATCTCTGCATTCTTTTAATACTCTAGCATATACCTCATCGGGACCAGGCGATTTATGAGGTTTCAGTCTGTCAATTTCCTTAACCACATCATTTCTACTTATAGTAACCGTACTTAACCTATTTTCTATACTATCGCTGTATACCTTACGGACTTCTGGAAACTGTGCCAAATTTTCATTAGTGAAAACGGAAAGAAATTGACTATTTAATGTACTGCACATTTCTAAATCACTTTCTGTCAATTTTCCTATCGAAGTTTTAAGGGGACCAATTACATCTCTAACCTTGGATTTATATAGTTGGTTTCTCTGGCTTCCTCACTCTTTCTCTATCTCTCTCTCTCTCATGCCTAAAATAGGAACTTAATCGATGAATATGACAGCCTAGGGAGGTAAAGTAAATATTGTAACGCAGGTAAAACACCTAGGCGTGCTATATATAGCCTATATATATACATATACCCGGTATATACAGTATATATATATATATTTATTTTTATTTTTGTAAAGACCTCCGTCTACGTATTGTGAAAACCCTGTTATCCTCCGGTAAATTGTGGGGGTGAGTGAGTGAAGTGAGAAAAGGTAAATTATATGATGGCTACATACTTTTCATAATAAGTGTGTATACAAAGAAGAGATGTTTTAAAAGCTGAAAATCAATTAAATCAGAGCTAATTTTCCATGTAATTACCATGGTACGAATATGAGGTTCATTTAATCTGTATTTCAACAACTCATAATGTCTTGTAAACACAAAATATGATAAAATAATAGTAAATATCATTGATCTTAACATGATGCAGAGACATAGTAGTTTCATATTTATCCATTAAGTATCCAGAAATTAGCTGCTAAGGGAATCAATTTACCGTCAGATGAAATGAAACAGAGTGTAGTTAGTGACAAAACCAGCAAAGTATTGATTAAATTTCCTCGGTAGTGTGAGGATGTAGGGAGGGTAGGGTGACTACTATAGGGAGAGTTTGACCCAATATTTTCATGTGGCTCATTTCAATTGACCACGTGCGAGTTTCAGGCTATAAGGAAGTTGGAGCCGTAAACATCGATATAAAACCGAAATGTAATAATGATGTAGGTTTTTGATGAATAAAAAGTACCGGGTAAGTTGGATTGGGTTTTATGTATTTATATATGCACTATAACCGTATTATAGCTGGTAATTCTGCTAAATATCAACGTCTACAGCTCCGACTTCCTTATAGAACGAAACTCGCAAGTAATCAATTCACTGAGGGCTACGGATATGGTGCCAGGGCGATGTATATTGGGCGGAATTAGCGTGAAAATAGGCGCTAGGGCGTATCCTTACCTAGAGAATCTGCCGCAGTGAAAGAGTTAAACATTGAGCCACTTACTCCTTTCTATGTTTTCTCTCTCTCTCTCTACCTCTACCACTCCATCTACCTCTACCTCTCTCTCTCTACCTCTCTCTCTCTACCTCTACCTCTCTCTCTCTCTACCTCTACCTCTCTCTCTCTACCTCTACATATACCTCTACCTATCTCTCTCTCTCTCTCTACCTCTACCTCTCTCTCTACCTCTACATCTACATCTCTCTCTCACTCACTCTCACTTTCTCTCACTCACTCTCACTTCTCTCTCACTCTCTTTCTCTCTCTCATTTACTCACTCACTCACTCACTCACTCACATTCTCACACGCTCTCTTACTCTCTCTCTCCTCACTCACTCACTCACACAGTCTCTCTCTCACTCTCTCTCATCCATATTCATCATCCAAATACGAGAAACCTTTTAAAACTGTTCACCAGATTATCACTATCAGCTGCTGCCTAGTGTATAACAAGTAGTAGGCCTATATGAGAGAGAGAGAGAGAGAGAGAGAGAGAGAGAGAGAGAGAGAGAGAGAGAGAGAGAGATGATAGATAGATAGGTAGATAGATACATAAATAGATAGATAAATAGATAGATAGTTAGATAGAGAGAGAGAGAGAGATAGAAAGAGAGAGAGTGTGAGAGAGAGAGAGAGAGTACAAAGTACAAAGGAGTACAAAGGAAATCAAGCAACAACAGATCTAGTGACCCTTCTAGGTTGCTTGTCCTCCAAAACACTGAGGATCAAGTGTCCAAACAGTGGTTTAGAGTGGGAAAGGGAACATTGGAAAGGGAATTACTGCCCTGGAACTAATGTCTGTGGCAGGATTAGGAAGTTAGTAGGGGACAGATGGGTTAGTAACTGAGGGGGGATAAAATAAAGTTATTCATTTACAAACGCAGTCAGTCGCGGGTTTGATGCGAGATATTTGTCTAGGCGGAGTTTATATGAATCAACGGTGATGCAGTCTATAACGTTTCGGGAAGCCCATTCCACAAGTTGACAACTCGATTGAAGAAGAAATTCTTAGATTCGTGTGAGTTAAAAGATTTACCAATAATTTTGCAACCGTTTCCCCCGTGTAATTAGATTGGTCGATAGTGAAGTACTTACTACAGTTCATATTGTCGATGCCTTTGATGATTTTGAACACTTGAATTAAGTCACCTCTTAATCTGCGCTGGGTTAAAGGAAATAGATTTAATTCTCTAAGACGCTCTTCGTATGGTTTGTTCTTTAGGCTAGGTATCATTTTGGTAACTCTACGTTGAACTCGTTCTAGCTTGTTTATATCTTTTTGGTAATAAGGGCACCAGGATTGAACGCAGATTGAACGCAGTATAGAGAGAGAGAGAGAGAGAGAGAGAGAGAGAGAGAGAGAGAGAGAGAGAGAGAGAGAGAGATGATAGATAGATATAGATAGATAAATATAGATAGATAAATAGATAGTTAGATAGACAGAGAGAGAGAGAGAGAGAAGAGGAGAGAGAGAGAGAGAGAGAAGAAAGAGAGAGAGAGAGAGAGAGAGAGAGAGAGAGATAGAGAGAGAGAGAGAGAGAGAGATGATAGATAGATAGATAAATAAATAGATAGATAAATAGATAGATAGTTAGATAGACAGAGAGAGAGAGAGAGAGAGAGAGAGAGAGAGAGAGATATAGAAAGAGAGAGAGTGTGAGAGGGAGAGAGAAAGAGAGAATGATAGATAGATAGATAAATAAATAGATAAGATAAATAGATAGACAGAGAGAGAGAGAGCGAGTTGAGATAGTAACACTACCACCTTTACATAAGCACCATTACATACTGTAAGTGGCACTAGACTTAACCCTTTCACGTTTTTATGACGCAGAGGTTGCCAGATTAGCAATAATAAATAGAGTTCTCTCATTCTTATAATTACCTCTCCAAAATTAGTTTTCTGCCCAAAGCTAACTCAAAGACAACTGCAGAGGTTGAAGTAACTAAACTAAAGGTTTCTAAATACCCCTGATGGTAACAAAGGTTTTAAAGTATCCCTAATAGGGTCAAAATTGCGTCAAGAACGTGAGAGGGTTAAGAGAGAGAGAGAGAGAGAGAGGGGGGGGGGGGAGGTCATTACTTATTTATTAATATCTTTATTCAGTTATATATATCTTAGTTTCATCCCTAGACCTCCATCAAGTTTAATACGGTTAAGGGAGCCCACCTCCCTTTGTTTTCTCTCTTTCTCTCCCTCTCTCTTTGGCTTGTATCCATTCGGCCCCATTCAGCCTACTGTTTTAAGATGTTTACCTCCATCCAGGTGTCAATATTTTCCTGGCGAGCGGTAGCGAGCCAGCATATATATATTTTAGTTTTGACAGCAAGCTAAATTTGTACATTTTTCGATAGAAAAATGTCTCCGGCGAAGCCGGCTTTCTCCATACAATGATGGCCCGCTATCGTTTGCCAGGAAAAAATCGACACCTGGATGGGGATAAACGTCTTAAAACAGTTGGCTGAATGGGGCCGAATGGATACAAGCCAGGGAAAGAGAGAAAAGGAGAGAAAGATAAAAAAACAAAAAACCGGTGACCCCCCTTAACTTATTTGTTTATTTATCTCTTTATTTTCATTTTCATTTTCCTCCCTTGACCTCCATCAAGCTTTAACAAAATAACAAGACCTCCCTTCGAGATAAATTTGTATATTTTTAGATAGAAAAATGACCTGGCCAAAGACCAGTTCCTCCTAAATTACAGGGGGGGGGGGAAATCGTGATATAAAGTGTAGAACAGAGGAGAGAGTAAATAATAATAATAATAATAATAATAATAATAATAATAATAGAAATAATAATGATAATAATAATAATAATAATAATAATAATAATAATAATAGAAATAATAATGATAATAATAATAATAATAATAATAATAATAATAATAATAGAAATAATAATGATACTAATAATAATAATAGTAATACTAATAGCAATAATAATAATAATAATAATAATAATAATAATAATAATAATAATAGCAATAATATTTTTAAATAAATAAATAATTGAGCAGCAATATTCATTCGTCTGGCGGACTTATTATTTTTAATCATTCATTGCAGACATATTTCTACTCATTTTGCATGAGGTGAATTAATCAGCTGGGCTAATACTGAAAGTAATCAAGAAATCCATGTTTAATCTGGAGCTGTTTTAAATATGCACAAAATTCCAGATATATGAATATTTTAAAATATTAAATATAATTAAATATATCTTCACTAAATTTAAATTATAGTTTGATTAATTATTATGTTCTATTCACTTGGCTGTCCATTTGTAATTTAATAACCAATTACTATGAGAGCAAAACTTGACCACTTCCAAGTATCATGGTATAAGGAAGTTGGAGCTGTAGACATCGATATTCTTACTAGCTAAAAATACGGTCATAGAGAGTGACTTAGAGACAGTAATTAAGGGGAGACTGGCCTTTTTTGGGGGGGGTCTATTAATTCATTTATTCCTATATTTCATAGTTTCCTTGCTAGACCTCCATCAAGCTTAGAAACACCCCCCCTAGACCCCCCCTTCAAGATATATTTGTACATTAAAATTTCACATAAATGGAACGAAAGGTCTTAAAATTGACAATGAAATGGGGTGAAAGGTATTAAAATCGCCAAACTAATGGCCAGAACGTCATAAAATCTAAAAACAAATGGGGCTAAACACGAGGAAGAAGAGGACCCAGAAAAACGGCCTGTCTCCCCGGCCTGTCTTCCCTTAATCTCGTCTCCTTTGGTTCATTAACTCTAGGGCTGCTAGACCCACCTAGGACTCACCATTGCCCTGTGCTAGACCTAGGCCGATTTGGCGCCTCTTTCAAAATGCTACAAAAACCACATCATTCGTGTAGGAAATTCAATTCCACATCCAACCATATATATACAGTATACTGTACATGAATACCCAAAGGATGAGTGATTGAGGTGTTAGTTGAAAATGTGCCGCAAAATTGGTAACGAGCGGCCGTGCGGCGTATTGGTCTAATCATCTGATGGAGGGAAGAAATGGGAGGAGCAGGGTGGAGGCAAGATGGGGGGCAGTAAATGTCATTGGAAGCTCACCTCAAAAACCCTGACAGTCACACTTCTTGTTTCTGTCATTTGTAGTGTTTTGGTAAGTGTTTGACATCTCTTCTTCCGAGAGGAGCGTCGCAGCCCACCAGTAAAACCTCTCAAGAGGAATGTGGCAGCCGCTGGGTTAAGGTGTGGGGTTTGATGGTGGTAAGGTTTAAGAATACGGGCATAATATCTACAACAATTCTTATGTATTACTAACTATAACTCAACTATTTTGATATATTATGGTACTGTGTAACTAATAATATAACTTCTTCTGCAGGAGTCTGGAATGGTGTTTTCATTCCATGTGTACCGCAAGAGCGCCCCCAATGGCAAGGTGTCTGTGTACGTGGATAGGAGGGACTACACCGATCACCTCACCCATGTAGACCCTATCCGTACGTACATGGTGTGTGTTTGTGTGTGTGTGTGTGTACATGAGCAAGAGGGACTACACCGACCACCTCACCCATGTAGACCCTATCCGTACGTACATGGTGTGTGTTTGTGTGTGTGTGTGTGTGTGTGTGTGTACGTGAGCAAGAGGGACTACACCGACCACCTCACCCATGTAGACCCTATACGTACGTACGTACATGGCGTGTGTGTGTGTTTGTGTGTTTGTGTTTGTATGTGGGTAGGAGGGACTATAACGACCACCTCACCCATGACAAAGGGAGGGAGGGAAGGAGGAGGGTGAGACACATGTAAGGGGAGGACAGGAGGAGGTGGTGGTAAGGAGACATGTCAACTAATTATATACGGCATCCATTTCCACGGCCCTGGTGAGTTTCATGTTCTTGTTTTTAAGTGTAAGACACCAGAAGGAACGTCGCATTCACCCAGTAAAACCTTCCAAAAGGGACGTCATAGCTGCCGGGTTAATGTAAATATTATGCCCTCCAAATCTTACCTATTTCATTATTCAGTATACAGCCCCTTTCCCTCTCTCTCCGTAGTTGTTTCAGTAATATAAACATAGCTATTTACTTGGGTTAATAAACACAAGGGTTTCATTATGGAGGCATATTTTAGAAACTCACACACACACATACACACACGCACACATACACATACATACACTCTCACCAAATCACATGCACAAACACACACATCAACACACTCAAACTCGCTCATGTACACGTTTAAACGCTCACAATAACATACATACATCCAACATTGTTATATACACACACAAATATCAACATCCACCCATCCATACACACACACAAACATACACACGCCCACTCACACACATACACTTATGTCCACTCACACAAACTCACACAGATACATACATACACTAACCCCCACTCACACACACACAGTAGGCCGTTTTCGCCTTTATCCTTTTCAAACTCCTCATTTAATCTCTTCCGACGTTTGACATTCCATTCTAATTGGCTTTACCTGGCCTACAGTCCGTTGCCCCATTAACCCTTTTCCAATTCCCTCATTTAATCTCTCCCAAGGATTTAACTCCCATTATTAGCCTCACCTGACCCTACCAGAACAGTTTTTGTATGTATGTATGTTTGTTTGCATACGTGAGCGTTTATGTATACGGGCATGTGCACACTTACTGCATGTTCTTATGTTCTTATATATGTATGTATATATATGCGTATGTATGTGTGTATGTATGTGTATATATGTATGTTCTGTATATATATAAGTAAAATAAATGTGTACTGTATATGCACTGTAAATCACTTACTCTCATGGTTAATTTATGATAATTTGTATTTTGCACTAGCATAATTAATATATTAATTTTTTTTTTTTAATGTAAAGTATATTATACTCAAACATTGTAAACTGAGCTTACCATTTTCATATCTGTACATCTCATGTTCATCCACTAAATTGTAAAATGTGTATTTTCAGCTCATGAGGCTGCCATTCTTTAATAAACCGTTTATTATTATTATTATTATTACATAAACTAACCCCCACTCACACACACACACACAGATACACACATAACCTCAACTTCACTCACACACACACAAGCTCACGCCCACTCACTCACACACGGATACACACACACACACACACACAGGTACACACATGAACTCACCCCCACTCACACACACAAGCTCACGCCCACTCACTCACACACATACATACTCACACACACACAAACTCACCCACACAAACATCCACCCACACACAAACATCCACATACACACACATACTCACACACATAAACTCACACCCACACACTCACTCTCTCTCTCTCACACACACACACCTACTCACACTTCCCAAGCCTAATTAAGGTTGAAACATTAAAGTCAATATTGTCAAGTACTTTGTATAATAAACATGATTAAATGAAGGGGAGATGGGCCGTTCTTTTTGTTGGTCTATTAAGTCATATATTCCTATATTTCTTAGCTTCCTCGCTAGACCTTCATCAAGCTTAGAAAAACACCCCTACACCCCCTTTCAAGATAAATTTGTAAATTTTCCGGCCGTAGGCCTGAAAATTCACTATTCACTATTCACTCTCTCTCTCTCTCTCTCTCTCCCTGTATATGTGTTGGTTTGGTATGGCTGGAGCTACCCGATCCTAGAATATTTCCCTCCAAGTGAAAACAAATAAATACAAAATACCCCACTTAACCAACCTATAATATTACCTATCTCCCTCCCTCTCACTCTCACACTCTCTCTCTCTCTCTCCCTCCCTCTACAGACGGTATGGTATGGCTGGAGCGGGACTACGTAGGGGCCCGGAAGGTGGTGGTCCAGGCGGTAATGACCTACAGGTATGGACGGGAGGAGGATGAGGTCATGGGTCTAACCTTCGCTAGGGAGTTGGTGGTAGCCTCAACACAAGTCTATCCCCCCCTAGCCATCAACCCGCCACCCACAACCACCTTACAGGTACGTATATTAACACATTTTTCCCCATTAGTTTGGTCTGTTTGTCCCTTTTCCTGTACTACTTTTCCTACTTTGGGGGCGGGTGGCTAGGAATCCTCCTCCCCTTGTAAAATTCACCTACTATACTCCGTCTCATTTATGAAGGCCGTTCGGGTGTTGTCTGCCTGAGGCATCAGATAAATGCGCATCTGCCACGTTTGAGGGTAAACAAGAAACAAACGCCGTTTTCTATAATCATATGAATGGGGCACTTTCTCAGGTACACTCGTACCCTAGGTCAGTTCAATCCATTTGGCATCGTCGCAAAAACAACGTTGCCATATTTTATATAAAATATTTGCATTTATCCTTAAAAATGTGTCTCATTCTTAAAACCATACAAACCCTGGTTAGGTACCTCAGTAGGTTTTACCAGACTGGTGTGGTTTCGAACCCTGGTCAGGGAACTCAGTAGGTTTTTACCAGACTCGCGCGCTAATTCACTGTACTACCACGGACGTATGATAAGATAGCAACCTTAGTTTTCCTTGAAAGAACCAGGTGATAGTCTCGTGGTGATACACGTGGTGGGTTTATTAGACTTCTCCACCAACGACTATTTTATGCTATCCCAGACGTCAACTCGGGTAGTTTTGTGGTTGCGGGATTGTGCGGGTATTACACAAAGTATTTATAACTAATTTTTAAAGTTTTTAATAGCTTAAAATGTGAGATTTGTTACTAAGAATTTAAGATTTGGCATGTCTTCCTTTATCAGATTCCTGACCCGACCACACCCGAAAGGCCTTCATAAATTAGACGGACTATAGACAAAACAGAGAAAGGCGCGAGGGAACGTGAAAGTGGTCTCGGACCTTAAGAACTTTAAATGTTGTTTCAGTTCGGGCTCTGTCTTGAGTTGGCCACCATTAGCTGTGGGGTATGTGCCTGAGTTTATAAATACAGGTACATACATACAGTTTGCTGATTATAAGATGTTTCGCCCCATTCAGGTGTTGATATTATCCTGATGAGCGATTGCGAGCTTATGCATTAGGAAAAGCCGCCATTAAATCAGATTGAAGGGAATTTGGACAGGAATTTTTAAGCTTGAAGAGATGTGTGGGGAGGGTTTTTTGTTTTTTTTCTTTTTTGGCTAGGAGGGAATCAACTCCAGTCTACCCTCTCCTCGCAGAAATCAATACGTCTCTGACACCACACTACGGGAACCCCCCATACGACTTAAATCATAACCCTCTCACTCTTATAGCTAAACGTTTTATCAAGACAAGGCAACAATGCGGTATACTTTACCTGACTCGAAATTTATTTAATACTAACGCTTTATTGAACATTTATTACTCCCTGATATATCCGCATATATTTTACTGCCATACGGTATGGGAAAACGCAAATAAAACAAAAATGAAACCATTAGTAATCGTTCAAAAACGGGTAATTAGAACAATGACATATAAATCAAAATATGCTTACACAAATTATTTATTTCATGATCTAAGACTTTTAAAATTAAGTGACATAAACATTTATTGTAATTCTCTGTTTGTTTTTAAATCGGTAAATAATAATACGGACAACAGCATGTTTCAATATCACGTGAATAATAGATACAACTTTAGAAACAAGGTTCTTCTAAAAATCCCTCTCATGACTTCAAGCCAATCACAGTCATCAGTTGTTTATCGTGGAGTGAAGGTATGGAACGGTCTCCCGCGATACATCAGAGAGAAATTAACAGTTTTAAGTTTCAAGAAAGCTCTGAAAAATTACTTACTCTGTAAATACAATCACAATGGTAATAACGAATAGACGATTTTTTCTGTATTTTTTCTGTATTTGAATGTTCATTCTGTATGAATGAATTGTCTTTGAAAGGAAAACTAAATATAATAGTATTATGTATATACTATAAATATAATAGTATTATGTATATACTATAAATATAATAGTATTATGTATATACTATAAATATAATAGTATTATGTATATACTATAAATATAATAGTATTATGTATATACTATAAATATAATAGTATTATGTATATACTATAAATATAATAGTATTATGTATATACTATAAATATAATAGTATTATGTATATACTATAAATATAATAGTATTATGTATATACTATAAATATAATAGTATTATGTATATACTATAAATATAATAGTATTATGTATATACTATAAATATAATAGTATTATGTATATACTATAAATATAATAGTATTATGTATATACTATAAATATAATAGTATTATGTATATACTATAAATATAATAGTATTATGTATATACTATAAATATAATAGTATTATGTATATACTATAAATATAATAGTATTATGTATATACTATAAATATAATAGTATTATGTATATACTATAAATATAATAGTATTATGTATATACTATAAATATAATAGTATATGTCTATAAATATAATAGTATTATGTATATACTATAAATATTTGTTTGTTAGGAGTGGTGCGTAAATCATAATTATGTGGATGCAAGAGATGACTGTCAATATGGTATATAACATGTAAACTTATGAATGAATGAAGGTGTATAAATGTGGAAAAATGGGTGTATGATTAAATAAAATAATTGCCATTTGTATATGCGGTCGGCGCGTGTAGTCAGCGGAGTCTCGGAAATTGTATTTATGCAATTATATTTTATTAGATTGCTGACGGAAACCGTATCATTGATATGTTTCTTGATTTATCCCTTTTCCGTTTTACCCATTGCAAATTTAATTATACATTTAACTCTTAAGCCTTTAATTAGCCTACGCGATATACCGAGACTCTGCGGATTGAGCGAATTGACTGTTTGATAGTAAATTGTGTATGATTATATTTGGTATAATTATGTTTGTATGTATGTGAGTATGTATATGTATCTGTATGATACATAGTATGAGTATGTATATCAATGTAAAGGTTGAAACAAAGTATATAAATGTGTATATAATATATCACTATTATGTAATTGCCAGGAATACTATTTACATTTTCTAATATCAAATAATGGGACTATCCTATTATTCGGGTTTAACTAATGCAGGTGTGTTTATAAGAGAGGCAACTCTCAATAAGGCACAGCCAATTATGTACTGTACTAACATAATATTACGGTGTATTATAATGTTCTTGGGCTCAATAAACTATTTCAATTTCAAATTTCAAAATTTTAAATACAAAATCACCAGGTTTAAGTGACTTCCGTTTGTCATAGATGAAGACTGTAGGCACCAATCGACCAGGTGAGTCCACATAGGCATTGCTGGAACTCCTGTTTCATTTTTCTGGCTTCCCCCACTGTTTCTATTTGTGCCTCACCTACACAGAGAGTAATCCAGCTAACTCTCACAAATGCCTTTTCCTATTCATTTCACTACACTTATCAAACATACCACGCTTCTTTCCAACACACCTAAATTACCTCTAATGTACCTTGATTTTGGCTCTGTCACTCTTTCAACCTTTGGGGGACACTTGTTGCAGGCAGCTTTGCCTTTTGTCTCCTTCATTCACATAGGAAAACAAGAAGATAAAGAAAAGGATAAATATGTTGGAAGGTGTGTGTGTGTGAGAGAGAGAGAGAGAGAGAGTGTGTGAGAGTGAGAGTGAGATATTGTCAAACCCCTACCATAATAATTCCCCCTGAGGTTCTTGAGACTAATTAGGATTCTCTCTCTCTCTCTCTATCCATCTATCTATATATCTCTCTATCTATCTATCTATATATCTCTCTATCTATCTATATATCTCTCTATCTATCTCTCTATTTATCTATATATCTCTCTAGCTATCTATCTATCTCTCTGTCTATCTATCTATATATATATCTCTCTATCTATCTATATATCTCTCTATCTATCTATCTCTCTATCTATCTATCTATCTCTCTATCTATATATCTCTCTATCTATCTACCTTTACAATCTACAAGGAAATATCTCTCATTCTATCTAAGTATCTATCTATCTATCTATCTATCTATCTATCTATCTAACTATCAATCTATCTATCTATCTATCTATTTATCTATCACTGTATCTATGTAAGTAAATATACCAATAGACCCCTCTGTATCTTAACCAATCTATCCATTTCTTCCACTACAGGACCGGCTACAGAAGAAGCTTGGAGCGAACGCCTTCCCCTTCCACCTAGAGCTCCCCCGCAGCGCCCCCGCCTCCGTCACCCTACAGCAAGGTAATTTTGGGGGATATTTGGGGTATTTTGTAGAGAGCAAGGTAATTTTGGGGATATTTGGGGCGTTTTTATAGACAGCAAAATAATTTTTGGGGATATTTCGGGTATTTTCTAGACAGCAAGGTAATTTTGGGGGATATTTCGGGTATTTTCTAGACAGCAAGGTAATTTTGGGGGATATTTGGGTCATTTTATAGACAGCAAGGTGATTTTGGGGAGATATTTTGGGTATTTAAGATATCTTTGGGGTTAATCAGGAACAGTGGGGACATTTGGGAAAACTCTTTGAACAGTTAGGGTATTTTCATGTGACACTTAACCTTATTTGGTTCGAGGGAGGTCTTATAGGATCTACCTTGTTTCGCTCCATTAGTTTGGAGATTTTAAGACGTTTCACCCCATTAATTTGGCAATAATAAGAAGTTTGACTCGATTCAGGTGTCAATTTTTTCTGGCCGAGCAATAGAGAACCTGTAACGTAGAAGATATCGTCGGGACATTATTCTATTGAAAAATGTACAAATTAGCTTAAAAAGGGTCTTGGTGGGCATTTTTTCAGTTTGAAGGAAGTTTGGGAGTTTGTTTTTTGTTTGCCAAGACCACACCGCCAAAAAGTGCCTCGGCCTTCTGCTGGGTAGCGTAGTGTATATATAAATCTTGGTATATTTGTTTAAGCTTGATGGAGGTTTTGGGAAGAAACTAAATCAATATTTAATATGTACATACTATATAAATCAGCAAATAAAATACGCCCATCCTATTACACTGTGCAGTACATGTCGATATTAACCCTTTCTGTACCGGCATAGTCTTTTTATTCTATTTCAGCTACATTTAGACGATTTTATGAAGCATAGGCAGGATGTATGTATAGCTAAAAGGATTAATTGAGATAGTCTGTATCCCTTTAATGGGAGGTTTTTAGTGTGTTTCCTAGACTTCCATCAAGCTTGAAATTACACCCCCGTGACCCCCTTTCAAGATAAATTTGTACATTTTTCGGTAGAGAAATGTCCCGGCCGTAGGCCGATTCCTCTTAAATTGCAGGCTCGCTATCGCTCGCCAGGAAAAAATTGACACCTAAATGGGACGAAAGGTCTTAAAAGTGACATAAATTGGGTGAAAGGTCTTAAAATTGCCAAACTAATGGGGCGAACGTCTTAAAATCTCAATAGCAATGGGGCTAAACATGAGGAAGAAGGGGGTAAAGAAAAAAGTCTCTCAAGTGGATATCTCCCCTTAATGAGTAGACGTCCTTCCTGAGCTGTACACAATCGTCTAATAGTTGCCAGAATCTAATGAAAAAGTACATCACCGGTACAGAAGGGGTTGTTGTTGTTGTTGTTGTTGTTGTTGTTCCCCAAGCTGCCTGGCCGAACAGCCCCAAGGCCCCGAACAAGGCCAAGGCCATAACCGAGCGCCCCCACAGAACCCTCCCTGCCGACCACAATAAAGCCTGGGTGACCGAAGCCACTCCATGGCGGGGAGCTGAGGAGGGTGCGGAAACGCCCGGGAAACCAAAGCCCCACCCAGGGCCCTGTGCCCCTAAGCAATTATGAAGAGAAAGTTGAAGGGCAAAGGAAAAATGTGACGCTTTGGCTTCCAATCTTGGTAGATTGGGAGGTCAATCCACGGAAGAGACGCCGTCACTTGAGATCTAGAAAATATGTAAGTAAAAGGAACATTCAGAGTAAGCTATGGGTATGGCAGAGATCGCTCAGTTCTCACTCTGATAGACCAGCCCATCACCACATGACTAGAACCCAATCCTCTCAGCATCAGCTAGGAAAGGCCCTAGAAAGCCGCCTTTGGCGGGGGGATAGCTCCCCTATTTCAACCCCTTTCGGGGTTGGGCACCCGCCCACAATATCCATGAACGGTTACTCCTGGGGCGAAACGACTAAGATATAAGTAATACCCCGTTCTTAACATTAATCATCAATTACAAACCCCCAATGTACTTGAATATATACTAATGAAAGCACATGGTCCTCCCGGGATGGATTCGAACTCGGGACACCACACCCAGAACATAAACACCTAAACCATTACACAAGATATTATGGGATTCGAACTCGGGACACCACAACCAGAACATAAACACCTAAACCATTACACAAGCTATTCTCACCCAGAACATAAACACCTAAACCATTACACAAGCTATTATGTCAGGCAGTATCAATATTGAAAGGTACCTTATATAAGCTACAAACACATAAATAACAAGGCTAACGTATGTATTGGGGTCCTGTTACCCTAGGCCTATTGGGGTCCTGTTACCCTAGGCCTATTGGGGTCCTGTTACCCTAGGCCTATTGGGGTCCTGTTACCCTAGGCCTATTGGGGTCCTGTTACCCTAGGCCTATTGGGGTCCTGTTACCCTAGGCCTATTGGGGTCCTGTTACCCTAGGCCTATTGGGGTCCTGTTACCCTAGGCCTATTGGGGTCCTGTTACCCTAGGCCTATTGGGGTCCTGTTACCCTAGGCCTATTGGGGTCCTGTTACCCTAGGCCTATTGGGGTCCTGTTACCCTAGGCCTATTGGGGTCCTGTTACCCTAGGCCTATTGGGGTCCTGTTACCCTAGGCCTATTGGGGTCCTGTTACCCTAGGCCTATTGGGGTCCTGTTACCCTAGGCCTATTGGGGTCCTGTTACCCTAGGCCTATTGGGGTCCTGTTACCCTAGGCCTATTGGGGTCCTGTTACCCTAGGCCTATTGGGGTCCTGTTACCCTAGGCCTATTGGGGTCCTGTTACCCTAGGCCTATACAGTATAATATGTCGATAGCAATCCAGGTTAAGGAGGGTCACCGGTTTGTTTTATCATTCTCTCCTTTTCTCTCTTTCTCTGGCTTGTATACATTCGACCCCATTCAGCCAACTGTTTTAAGACGTTTATCCCCATCCAGGTGTCGATTTTTTTCTGGCGAGCGATAGCGAACCAGCATTGTATGGAGAAATCCGGCTTCGCCGGAGAGATTTTTCTATCGAAAAATTTACAAATTTAGCTTGCTGTCAAAACAAATATATATACATGCTGGCTCGCTACCGCTCGCCAGAAAAAACTCGACACCTGGATGTGGATAAACTCGACACCTGGATGTGGATAAACTCGACACCTGGATGTGGATAAACTCGACACCTGGATGTGGATAAACTCGACACCTGGATGTGGATAAACTCGACACCTGGATGTGGATAAACTCGACACCTGGATGTGGATAAACTCGACACCTGAATGTGGATAAACTCGACACCTGGATGTGGATAACCTCGACACCTGGATGTGGATAAACTCGACACCTGGATGTGGATAAACTCGACACCTGGATGTGGATAAACTCGACACCTGGATGTGGATAAACTCGACACCTGGATGTGGATAAAGGATGTGGAAAAACTCGACACCTGGATGTGGATAAACTCGACACCTGGATGTGGATAAACTCGACACCTGGATGTGGATAAACTCGACACCTGAATGTGGATAAACTCGACACCTGGATGTGGATAAACTCGACACCTGGATGTGGATAAACTCGACACCTGGATGTGGATAAACTCGACACCTGGATGTGGATAAACAACAACGCTACCGTATATTGTGGGTTGCTATTACCCTATACCACTATTACCCTATACCACTATACCCTATACCACTATGCCCTATACAGTATATGTCGATACCAATCCAGGTTACTCTATAATGTAGGTGAAAACAACAGCTACGTCACGCTCAATCAATTCACCCTACTGTTTTAAGACGTTTACCCCTATCCAGGTGTCAATATTTTCCTGGCGATCGGTATATATATACCGGTATATATATATATATATATATATATATATATATATATATATATATATATATATATATATATATATATATTTGTTTTGACAGCAAGCTAAATTTGTAAATTTTTCGATAGAAAAATATCTTAGGCGAAGCCGGATTTCTCCATACAATGCTGGCTCGCTATCGCTCGCCAGGAAGAAATCGACACCTGGATGGGGATAAACGTCTTAAAACAGTTGGCTGAATGGGGCCGAATGGATACAAGCCAGGGAAAGAGAGAAAAGGAGAGAAAGATAAAAAAAAGCCGGTGACCCCCCATAACCTACCGGACCACTTCGAAGTTGGGTAAAATCACCTGGCGGTAACTACACTACAACAGAGGGCTGTGTGAGTCTACTGCAAGGGTTGGAAGGATTCGAACCCACAACAACCTATATATATATACTGGTTCGAACCCACAACCGCTTTTAAATATACTGGTTCGAACCCCGGCCGTCATCGATTGCGTTGGAGTGGCCGGGTGGAGTGTATGGATTATCACACGCTGAGAGAGAGAGCGAGTAGAGAGTGTGTATGGGTGTGTGTGTGTGTGTGTGAGAGAGAGACTGTGAGTGTGTGTGTTTGTGTGAGAGAGAGTAGAGAGAGAGAGTGTGTGTATGTGTGTGAGAGAGAGAGAGAGAATGTGTGTGTGAGAGAGTGTGTGTGTGTTAGAGAGAGAGATAGTGTGTGTGTGTGAGAGAGAGAGAGTAGAGAGAGTGTGTGTGTGTGTTAGAGAGAGAGATAGTGTGTGTGTGTGAGAGAGAGAGAGTAGAGAGAGTGTGTGTGTGTGTGTGAGAGAGAGAGAGACTGATCCCGTTTTCCACCTGGACAGCGTTACCTAGGGGACTAATTAAAATACACTTTTTGAAGATGGCAAAACCCTCCATACTATTCGACAAAGTATCATAATAACTCACAAGATGTCGGATCAGATAGCGTTATATAAACTTAATAAAATATATATAATGTTTTTCGTTTAACTCTGTGATGTTGACAATAACAGTTGTCGTGGAAAATGAGGTCCGAGAGAAAATACCGCTGAATATAATATTATACCGTATATACGAGTCTGGCAAGAGGAGTAGTTCTGTAATCCTTTCAAGACCCGCCGCTTACATAGTTCTTTTCAAGTTATATATATACAGATGAAGTGGAGATCGGGTTGCCGTGTGGACTGATACGACTTAGTGAGCTACATATACAGTATGTGTCAGTAGTATGTGTAACTGTGTATGTAATATATGTGTACTCTAACAACCAACCCACTCCCTTTATATACTCCCAGGTAAAGATGAGACAGGTAGGCCATGTGGAGTAAACTGGGAGTATGTGTATGTGTATGTGTATGTGTATGTGTATGTGTATGTAGTATGTAGTATATGTAAATTTGTATATACAGATAAGGGAGCCCACCTCGCTTTGTTATATCTTTCTCTCTCTGTCTCTTTGGCTTGTATCCATTCGGCCCCATTCAGCCTACTGTTTTAAGACGTTTACCCCATCCAGGTGTCAATATTTTCCTGGCGAGCGGTAGCAATCCAGCATATATATTTTTTGCTTTGACAGCAAGCTAAATTTGTAAATTTTTCGATAGAAAAATTTCTCCGGCGAAGCCGGATTTCTCCATATAACGCTGGAAGAAAATTTAGACACCTGGATGGGGATAAACGTCTTAAAACAGTTGGCTGAATGGGGCCGAATTGATACAAGCCTGGGAAAGAGAGAAAAGGAGAGAAAGATAAAAAAAAAGAAAAAAAAAGTGACCCCCTTAATAATATGTGTACAAACTAACTAACCGTCTCTCTACTCCCCTTAGGTAAAGATGAGACAGGTCGGCCGTGTGGAGTCAACTGGGAGCTACGTGTGTTTGTGGCGTATGTGTATGTGTATGTGTCTGTAGTATGGTAGTATATGTAAATGTGTATAATATAATGTCTGCATAAACTAACTATAAACTCCCTCCCTCTCTGTACTCCTCTTAGGTAAAGATGAGACAGGTCGGCCGTGTGGAGTCAACTGGGAGCTACGTGTGTTTGTGGCCACCAACGCTGATGACCAACCTCACCGACGATCATGTGTACGGCTACTTATCAGGTACGATATACTTAAGGGGAGATGGGCCTGTTTTCTGGACCACTTTCTCCCTCGTGTTAAGCCCCATTTGTTTTGAGATTAAAAGACGTTCGGCCCATTACTTTGGCGATTTTAACACCTTCCACCCCATTTCTTTGCCAATATCAAGACCTTTCGTGCCATTTAGGTGTCGATCTTTTTCCTGACGAGCGATAGCGAGCCAGTATTTGAAGAGGCATCGGCCTTCGGCCGGGACATTTTTCTACCAAAAAATTTACAAATTTATATCGAAGGGGGGTCTTGTGGGTGTTTTTTAAAAGCTTGATAGAGATTTAGAGAGCAAACTAAACCCCCTCTTTAAACCATTGAGCCGAACCAGTAAATTATGCTGCACAATACCGTCTGAGCTCCCTTAATCACAGGTGAGCAAGTAGAGGAGATCCCAAGCTTCCATTTAAACTTCACGACATCTTCAGGGGTACTTCAAAATATCGTAAAATAAAGACCAAACCTCCTAAGATCTCCTCCTACGCTATACCATACGCCGCATATTATTATGAGCCGCATTAATTAGTCTTGTTGATCATATCATACACATTAATTAGTGCTGTTGATCATATCATACACATTAATTAGTCTTGTTGATCATATCATACACATTTCACTCACACCGAAACAACTAGTAATTAATATTCGCCTATCTATCAGAACCTTAAGGGAGCTCAGACGGTATTGTGCAGCATAATTTACTGTTTCGGCTCAATGGTTTAAGGAGGGGGTTTAGTTTGCTCTCTAAACCTCTATCAAACTTTAAAAAAAAACACCCACAAGACCCCCCTTCAATATAAATTCGTACATCGGCCGAAGGCCGATTCCTCTTCAAATACAGGCTCGCTATCGCTCCCCAGGGAAAAAATCGACACCTAAATGGCACGAAAAGTGTTGATATTGGCAAACAAATGGGGCAAAAGGTCTGAAAATCGCCAAACTAATGGGGCGAATGTCTTGAAATCTCATAAATAATAGGGCTAAACATGAGGGAGGAGGAAGAGTACTCGAAAAAAAAAACTGCAAGACATTATTAAATTGTTCACATTAAGTAAATATCATCAAAGGGAAGGTACCCGTTATTACTTCACCACAATGGATTATTAGCAACAAGTATAGCACCCTAGCAACAACGCTGGCTTTGATCTTGTTAGTAGGTAGGGGGTTTAATTACATCATCTGTAATAACCTGGTTGTAATTACCTGAAAGAGAGAGTGTGTGTGTGTGTGTGTGAGAGAAAGAGAGTGAGTGAGAGAGAGCGAGCGAGAGTGAGAGTGAGTAAGAGAGAGAGAGAGATAGAAAAAACATCGACACCTAAATGGCACGAAAGGTCCTAATAAAGACAACAAATGGAAAGGTCCTAAAATCGCCAAACTAATGGAACGAACGTCTTAAAATCTCAGAACGAATGGGGCTAAACTTGAGGGAGATGGGGGAATAAAATACCCCTCCCCCCCGTAATATCCTTTGAAACCATAAACATTCTTGAATCTCCTAACACTCCGAAGGGACTGGGGATCTCGAAAAGGGGCCCCAGTCCTGACGCTATTCGTGACTTACAGTGTGCTGGCTTAATAATCCAATAGGGTTGATAGCCTCTGAAGTCCTATTTTAACCCCTTCTGTACCAGCGACGTCTTTTTAACTTAATGATTGCTACTGTTAGACGATTTTATTCAGTTTAAAAAGGGCCTCCAACAACTTACAGTCCTCGAACTATCTCACTTAACCCTCTATACTACCACAGATCCTTCTTAAGCTGCACAAAATCGTCTAAATATAGCTAGAATAAAATTAATAAGACATCGTCGGTACAGAAGCGGTTAACTAACTAACAAACTAACTAACACTTCCTCTTTGTCAACCCCCCACAGGAGGCTTCAGTTCGCCCCAGCCAAGCAAGGAAGGAAACCCGTGGCTTCCTGTAGCAAGGAGTTTATGTTGTCTCCGGGGAAACTACATCTACAAGTTAACCTAGATAGACAGGTAGGTGTGTGTGTGTGTGTGTGTGTGTGTGTGTGTGTGTGTGTATGTGTGGAAAGGAGTTCATGTTATCTCCGGGGAAACTACATCTACAAGTTAACCTGGATAGACAGGTCAGTGTGTGTGTGTGTGTGTGTGTGTGTGTGTGTGTGTGTGTGTGTGTGTGTGTGTGAAGGAGACAAATGGCAAAGGTGCAAGTGTCTACCCCAAAGATGAAACAGTGACAGATAGCCAAATTCAAGGTACGTTAGAGTCATAATGTCTGGCCACACGAAGCTCGAAGCAGTTTAACTTACCTAAATAGCGAGAGAGAGAGAGAGAGAGAGAGAGAGAGAGAGAGAGAGAGAGAGAAGGGGGGGGGGGGGAGCGAGAGGGAAGAGTATGGAGAGAAAAGTGAGAGAGCTGTGTGGCTATCAGCTTACTGGAGAGGGGCAGACTAAGGAATTCCTAACCCCTTCTGTACCAGCGACGTCTTTTTCATTTTGTTCTAGCTATATTTAGACGATTTTGTGCAGTTTATGAAGGATCTATGGTAGTTAAAGGGTTAAGGGAGATAGTTTATGAAGGATCTATGGTAGTTAAAGGGTTAAGGGAGATAGTTTATGAAGGATCTATGGTAGTTAAAGGGTTAAGGGAGATAGTTTATGAAGGATCTATGGTAGTTAAAGGGTTAAGGGAGATAGTTTATGAAGGATCTATGGTAGTTAAAGGGTTAAGGGAGATAGTTTATGAAGGATCTATGGTAGTTAAAGGGTTAAGGGAGATAGTTTATGAAGGATCTATGGTAGTTAAAGGGTTAAGGGAGATAGTTTATGAAGGATCTATGGTAGTTAAAGGGTTAAGGGAGATAGTTTATGAAGGATCTATGGTAGTTAAAGGGTTAAGGGAGATAGTTTATGAAGGATCTATGGTAGTTAAAGGGTTAAGGGAGATAGTTTATGAAGGATCTATGGTAGTTAAAGGGTTAAGGGAGATAGTTTATGAAGGATCTATGGTAGTTAAAGGGTTAAGGGAGATAGTTTATGAAGGATCTATGGTAGTTAAAGGGTTAAGGGAGATAGTTTATGAAGGATCTATGGTAGTTAAAGGGTTAAGGGAGATAGTTTATGAAGGATCTATGGTAGTTAAAGGGTTAAGGGAGATAGTTTATGAAGGATCTATGGTAGTTAAAGGGTTAAGGGAGATAGTTTATGAAGGATCTATGGTAGTTAAAGGGTTAAGGGAGATAGTTTATGAAGGATCTGTGGTAGTTAAAGGGTTAAGGGAGATAGTTTATGAAGGATCTGTGGTAGTTAAAGAGTTAAGTGAGATAGTTTATGAAGGATCTGTGGTAGTTAAAGGGTTAAGGGAGATAGTTTATGTAGGATCTATGGTAGTTAAAGGGTTAAGGGAGATAGTTTATGAAGGATCTATGGTAGTTAAAGGGTTAAGGGAGATAGTTTATGAAGGATCTATGGTAGTTAAAGGGTTAAGGGAGATAGTTTATGAAGGATCTATGGTAGTTAAAGGGTTAAGGGAGATAGTTTATGAAGGATCTATGGTAGTTAAAGGGTTAAGGGAGATAGTTTATGAAGGATCTATGGTAGTTAAAGGGTTAAGGGAGATAGTTTATGAAGGATCTATGGTAGTTAAAGGGTTAAGGGAGATAGTTTATGAAGGATCTATGGTAGTTAAAGGGTTAAGGGAGATAGTTTATGAAGGATCTATGGTAGTTAAAGGGTTAAGGGAGATAGTTTATGAAGGATCTATGGTAGTTAAAGGGTTAAGGGAGATAGTTTATGAAGGATCTATGGTAGTTAAAGGGTTAAGGGAGATAGTTTATGAAGGATCTATGGTAGTTAAAGGGTTAAGGGAGATAGTTTATGAAGGATCTATGGTAGTTAAAGGGTTAAGGGAGATAGTTTATGAAGGATCTATGGTAGTTAAAGGGTTAAGGGAGATAGTTTATGAAGGATCTATGGTAGTTAAAGGGTTAAGGGAGATAGTTTATGAAGGATCTATGGTAGTTAAAGGGTTAAGGGAGATAGTTTATGAAGGATCTATGGTAGTTAAAGGGTTAAGGGAGATAGTTTATGAAGGATCTATGGTAGTTAAAGGGTTAAGGGAGATAGTTTATGAAGGATCTATGGTAGTTAAAGGGTTAAGGGAGATAGTTTATGAAGGATCTATGGTAGTTAAAGGGTTAAGGGAGATAGTTTATGAAGGATCTGTGGTAGTTAAAGGGTTAAGGGAGATAGTTTATGAAGGATCTATGGTAGTTAAAGGGTTAAGGGAGATAGTTTATGAAGGATCTATGGTAGTTAAAGGGTTAAGGGAGATAGTTTATGAAGGATCTATGGTAGTTAAAGGGTTAAGGGAGATAGTTTATGAAGGATCTATGGTAGTTAAAGGGTTAAGGGAGATAGTTTATGAAGGATCTATGGTAGTTAAAGGGTTAAGGGAGATAGTTTATGAAGGATCTATGGTATGTAAAGGGTTAAGGGAGATAGTTTATGAAGGATCTATGGTAGTTAAAGGGTTAAGGGAGATAGTTTATGAAGGATCTATGGTAGTTAAAGGGTTAAGGGAGATAGTTTATGAAGGATCTGTGGTAGTTAAAGGGTTAAGGGAGATAGTTTATGAAGGATCTGTGGTAGTTAAAGGGTTAAGGGAGATAGTTTATGTAGGATCTATGGTAGTTAAAGGGTTAAGGGAGATAGTTTATGAAGGATCTATGGTAGTTAAAGGGTTAAGGGAGATAGTTTATGAAGGATCTATGGTAGTTAAAGGGTTAAGGGAGATAGTTTATGAAGGATCTATGGTAGTTAAAGGGTTAAGGGAGATAGTTTATGAAGGATCTATGGTAGTTAAAGGGTTAAGGGAGATAGTTTATGAAGGATCTATGGTAGTTAAAGGGTTAAGGGAGATAGTTTATGAAGGATCTATGGTAGTTAAAGGGTTAAGGGAGATAGTTTATGAAGGATCTATGGTAGTTAAAGGGTTAAGGGAGATAGTTTATGAAGGATCTATGGTAGTTAAAGGGTTAAGGGAGATAGTTTATGAAGGATCTATGGTAGTTAAAGGGTTAAGGGAGATAGTTTATGAAGGATCTATGGTAGTTAAAGGGTTAAGGGAGATAGTTTATGAAGGATCTATGGTAGTTAAAGGGTTAAGGGAGATAGTTTATGAAGGATCTATGGTAGTTAAAGGGTTAAGGGAGATAGTTTATGAAGGATCTATGGTAGTTAAAGGGTTAAGGGAGATAGTTTATGAAGGATCTATGGTAGTTAAAGGGTTAAGGGAGATAGTTTATGAAGGATCTATGGTAGTCCAAAGGGTTAAGGGAGATAGTTTATGAAGGATCTATGGTAGTTAAAGGGTTAAGGGAGATAGTTTATGAAGGATCTATGGTAGTTAAAGGGTTAAGGGAGATAGTTTATGAAGGATCTATGGTAGTTAAAGGGTTAAGGGAGATAGTTTATGAAGGATCTATGGTAGTTAAAGGGTTAAGGGAGATAGTTTATGAAGGATCTATGGTAGTTAAAGGGTTAAGGGAGATAGTTTATGAAGGATCTATGGTAGTTAAAGGGTTAAGGGAGATAGTTTATGAAGGATCTATGGTAGTTAAAGGGTTAAGGGAGATAGTTTATGAAGGATCTATGGTAGCCAAAGGG
>CM064495.1:52406629-52419380 GCA_032716605.1 Paralithodes platypus
TTGCCTGATCAATAGTCATTCCTCTATCTTTCATAATTTGTCATACACAGTTTCTCCATCTCAATGGAGGTCTTCCTACCCCTCTATTTCCCCTTGTATCTGACTCACATATTCTCTTGAAAGCCTTTCATCTTCCATTCGTTCAACATGACCATACCAGCTCAGCACCCTTCTGTCCACTCTGGCAAATAAATAAATACATATATAGATAAATAATAATCAATATTTCCTTAACTTCCGAGCTAATGTTTACCGTGTGTAATGTTGTTTTGTTGTTATTATGTGATAATGTGAACTGGGTCATTCAATAAGAGGTTTGTATAGTTAAATCTCGTTATAGTGCGACCTATTACCCTATTTGTCTTAATAAATATCCTTCTTCTTCTTCTTTTTCTTCTTCTTTTTCCTGCCCTTCTTCTTATTATTATTATTCTTCTGCTTCTGCTTCTTCTTTTCCTTCCCTTCTTCTTCTTTTTCTACTTCTTCTTCTTCTTTTTCCTGCCCTTCTTCTTCTTATTATTATTCTTCTGCTTCTGCGTCTTCTTTTCCTTCCCTTCTTCTTCTTTTTCTGCTTCTTCTTCTTCTTGCTTCCATTTTTTTTCCTCCTCGTGTTCTACCTTTGCTTCCTCTTCCTCCTCTTCCAACCTTTCTTTTCCTTCCCCTTCCTCCTCCTACCGTCCAATTCTTCCTCAGCCACTGTTTTCTCTTCCTGCTCCCCCCCCCCCCCCCCCTTACCGTTCAATCATGGTCCAAATCTCCCATCTCATCACTTGCTAATTTTCCGTTTCGCGCTGGCAATCACAAGTACCCCCCCCTCCCCCCCCACCCCTCACCCCCTTTTCCCAATAACTCTCTTACTCTTTCTCCTCTCTCTTCTTCTCCTTCTTCAGGTGAAGGTGAAGGTATTGAGGGATAAGCCTTTACAACGGCACTTCTTCTTTTTCTTCTTCTTCTTCTTCTTCTTCTTCTTCTTCTTCTTCTTCTTCTTCTTCTTCTTCTTTCTTCTTCTTCTCTCTTCTTCTTCTTCTTCTTCTTCTTCTTCTTCTTCTTCTTCTTCTTCTTCTTCTTCTTCTACTATTCCTTTTCCGGTCGTATTTTTTTCTCCTACACTTCTCCTTTTCTTCTCTTGTTCCTCCTTCTCCTCCCAAACCCCTCCCTTCTTCCCCCCTCCTCCTTATCCTTCTTCCTCATTTATTTCATGCAGGGTCTGCTTCAGGGAATTACAGTGCTGTAGAATAATTGTTCAGGATCATAGAATAAGGTCTACCGCCCCTCCTCCCTCTCTCTCTCTTGCTCGCTCACTCACTCTCTATCTCTCTCTCTCTCACTCTCACTCTCTCACTTCTCACTCACACTCTCACACTCTCTCTCTCTCTCCACACTAAGGATATCATTATAACAAACCACTTCACAACTCCCCCATTATATAATGGCAACTCTGTTTCAATCTTCCTAGTATCCATGTATTTGTTCTATATCTATCTATCTATCTATCTATTTACTCAGGCCCAATCCCCACTTTTCCTATTTTGTTATTTTTTTCCCTCTTTTTTTTTTTTTTTTTTTTTTTTTTTTTTTTTTTTTTTTTTTTTTTTACGTAGGCTTTGTATTTTTCCCTTTCCACTTAATACTACCGTTTATATATAAGTATTGGTTATTTCCACTTAATACTACCGTTTATATATAAGTATTGGTTATTTCCACTTAATACTACCGTTTATATATAAGTATTGGTTATTTCCACTTAATACTACCGTTTATATATAAGTATTGGTTATTTCCACTTAATACTACCGTTTATATATAAGTATGGTTATTTCCACTAATACTACCGTTTATATATAAGTATTGGTTATTTCCACTTAATACTACCGTTTATATATAAGTATTGGTTATTTTCACTTAATACTACCGTTTATATATAAGTATTGGTTTATTTCCACTTAATACTACCGTTTATATATAGTATTGATTATTTCCACTTAATACTACCGTTATATAAAGTATTGTTATTTCCACTTAATACTACCGTTATATATAAAGTATTTGGTTATTTTCCACTTAATACTACCGTTTTATATATAAGTATTTGTTATTTTCGCCTAATACTACCGTTATATATAAAGTATTGGTTATTTACTTAATACTACCGTTTATATATATATTATTTCCACTTAATAACTACGTTATATATAGTTAGTATTGGTTATTTCCACTTAATACTACCGTTTATATATAAGTATTGAGTATTTCCACTTAATACTACAACCAGTTTATATTATAAGATTGGTTATTTCCACTTAATACTACTAGTTTATAATATAAGTATTGGTTATTGCCACTTAATACTACCGTTTCTATATATAAAAGTCGTATATTTCCACTTATACTACCGTTTATATATAAGTATATTAAGTATTGATTATTTCCACCTTAATACTAACCGTTTATATATAAGTTTGGTTATTTCCACTTAATACTACCGTTTAATATATAAGTATTAGGTTATTTCCACTTAATACTAACTACCGTTTATATAAAGTATTGGTTATTTCCACTGTAATACTAATACTAGAAACCGTTTATATAGTAAGTTGGTTATTTTCCACTTAATACTACCGTTTATCTATATAAGTATTGTTATTTCCACTTAATACTACCGTGTTTATATTAAGTATTGGTTTTTCCACTTAATACTACCCGTTATATATAAGTATTGAGGTTATTTCCACTTAATACTAACGTTTATAGTCTAAAGTATTGGTTATTTTCCCACTTAATACTACCGTTTATATATAAGTATTGGTTATTTCACTTAATTTAATGTTTATTTCCACTTAATACTACCGTTTATATATAAGTATGGGTTATTTCCACTTAATACTACCGTTTATATATAAGTATTGGTTTATTTCCACTTAATACTACCGTTATATATATAAGTATTGGTTATTTCCACTTAATACTACCGTTTATATATAAGTATTGGTTATTTCCACTTAATACTACCGTTTATATATAAGTATTGGTTATTTCCACTTAATACTACCGTTTATATAAGTATTGGTTATTTCCACTTAATACTACCGTTTATATATAAGTATTGATTATTTCCACTTAATACTACCGTTTATATATAAGTATTGGTTATTTTTTGCTTCTATTTTTCCTTTTCATCATACCAAAGTTAAAATCAAAATTACCGCTTCTATGTATTTTTTGGTTCTGTTTTGTTTGTTTATTTTTTCATACCAAAGTCAAAACCAAAGTCACAGTCGAAGGCTTATATACCTCAGCGTGTCCAGAATTTTGGGATTAATTCAAGTATCTATGTGAACTTTAGCCCTATATTTGTTAAGGGTCCATTTGAATATTAATAACCATATGTAGTAATAATAACTGGCTGTATCAAAGCCTACAACTCATATACAGTACAGTACGTCTAATGATTCATCTTTCGTCTACTTGTTCTTCTCTGTCGACGTTCTCTGAGGGGAGATGGGTCGTTTTTCTGATCCCTCTTCTATCTCATGTTTAGCCCCGTTACTTTTTAGATTTTAAGACGTTCGGCCCATTAGTTTGGCGGGCGGTGGGGGCATTGGCCCGGGGGTGCAAGCACGTGGGCTTATGATCCCCTCCCCCACTGCCCTCTCAAAGACAGATCTCATCTCACCCTGGCCCCTTCGAGGACCCAAGCATCTGGCGCGGCTTTGTTCAACCGGACTCTGGACTGCTCGCCAAGACAGTCTAGGGAATTAAAACAACAACAACAACAACAACAACTATTACTACTATTGCTATGTGTATCTAGAATGAACTATTTTGTCATACTTACACTCTAATATGAGTTTATATCAATTACTTCTGTTCCCTATACCCTATCTATATCTGCCAATCTCCCTGTCCAGATCTACTACCACGAGGAGAAGATAATGGTTGGTGTGAATGTGTTGAACCAGAGCAACAAACAGGTGCGTCGGGTGAAGGCTAGCGTGGTGCAGTTGGTGGATGTGGCACTCGGACCAACGGGACAACTTAAGAACACCTTAGCCAGCATAGAGTCACAGTGAGTGGTAGTGTGTGTGTGTGTGTGTGTGTGTGTGTGTGTGTGTGTGGAGGAGGGGTGGGGGGTGGGGTGAGGGAAAACTTAAGAACACCTTAGGCAGCATAGAGTCACAGTGAGTCGTATGAAGGGATTCAAGAAGGGGTTCGATGGGTTAAGCCATCTAATTTCCTTACTGAATGGTATTCACAAGGGAGGGTGATAATGATGTATAAGATATAATAGTTCCAAAGGTCCTCCAATTGACAATCAGCCTGGACAAAGCCTTGGGTCAGTCAGGCTATGGTCACGTCTCTGGGAAAACCTCTTAGCCAACCCAAAAAACCCAGCCCCTTGGCAAGGTATGTACATGGTAACAACTTGCAGTCATATAAACAATATCAAGGACCTAAGCTGAAAGCAATCGGTGACCCCCTGGGTCAACGATGTGGGACTCTATCATGTTAACTGTTATTGTTGTTGTCGTTCCCAGGCTGTCTGGCCGAGCAGCCCCAAGGTCCCAAGCATTGCCAAGGCCATAACCAAGCGCCCCCACAAAACCCTCCCAGCTTTACCACTAAGAAAGACCAGGTGACCGAAGCCGCTCCCAGGTGAGGGGCTGAAGAGGGTGCAGAAACGCCCGGGACACCAAAGCCTCACCCAGGGCCCTGTGCACCTTAACAATTCTGAAGGGAAAGTTGAGGGGCAAAGGAAAAATGTGACGCTTTGGCTCCCAGTCTGTCAGCCTCTACTGTAGGTTGACAGTAGAGAGATCAATCCACGGAAGAGACGCCGCCACTTGAGATCTAGAACATATATAAGCGAAAGGAACAGTCAGAGTGAGCTATGGGTATGGCAGAAAATGCTCAACTCTCACTCTGATAGACCCCATCACCACATGACTTGAAGGGGTTACGAGCGTCTACAATTTCCTAACATTAACAACACTAAGTCGCCACTGCCATAATGTTGCCATTTACCTTAATATAAGGGGAGATTTCCACTTGAGGGATATATTTCTGCCCCAGTGGCGCATTTTGGAATATGGTGTAGTTAACCTCTTCACCACCATTACATAATTTTCATCATATTCAGGCAACCATTAGGCGTTTGTATCTAGTTTATAATGTACCTATACGATCTCAATAAACCCTCTTAGTAACATAGGTCCTTTTTAAACTGTATAAAATAATTTAATTTAGCCAGAATCAGAGGTATAAAGGCGTCATGGTAGCCTACTGAAGGGGTTAAAGGTACTCAGAAGCAGAAGCCTTACGCTGCCAAACACTGTATTGTCGCTTGTTTTAAATAATCATAAAATAAGAAGTATTTAAACTTAACTTAATATTGTATCACAGATTTATATATGAACAGTATATTATATATATATATATATATATATATATATATATATATATATATATATATATATATATATATATATATATATAGAGAGAGAGAGAGAGAGAGAGAGAGAGAGAGTGTGAGTTAGAGAGAGAGAATGAGAGTATTACTTACTATGAGTGCAGGAAGTGAGAGAGAGAGAGTGAGTGTGTGTGTGTGTGTGTGTGTGTGTGTGTGTGAGAGAGAGAGAGAGAGTTAGAGAGTTAGAGTTAGATATAGAGTATTACTTACACAGTAAGTTCTATAGTAACGGTGATACAGGGAAGGCTTAAGGGATTCAAGGGGATTATAACAATACACCAACCTGTTTCAAGGGAACCCACCGGCATTTTTGTATTTTGTTCTCCTTTTCTATCTTTCCCTGGCTTGTATCCATTCGGCCCCATTCAGCCAACTGTTTTAAGACGTTTATCCCCATCCAGGTGTCGATTTCTTCTCGCCAGCATTGTATGGAGAAATCCGGCTTCGCCGGAGACATTTTGCTATCGAAAAATGTACAAATTTAGCTTGCTGTCAAAACCAAAATATTTATATGCTGGCTCGCTGCCGCTCGCCAGGAAAATATTGACACCTGGATGGGGGTAAACGTCTTAAAACAGTAGGCTGAATGGGGCCGAATAGACACAAGCCAAAGAGAGAGGGAGAGAAAGAGAAAATAAAGCGAGGCGGGCCCCCTTAATTAAACTTGATGGAGATGTAGGGAGGAAATAATAACAACATCAATAATAATAACAACATCAATAATAATAACAACATCAATAATAATACCAACATCAATAATAATAAAATAAGCAAATAAATACTCCCATCCACCTTAAGGGGGGTCACCTGCTTTTTTCTCACCTTTTCTCTCTTTCTCTGGCTTGTATCCATTTGGCCCCATTCAGCCTACTGTTTTAAGACGTTTATCCCCATCCAGGTGTCAATTCTTTACTGGTGAGCGGTAGCGAGCCAACATAGTTTTAAAATGTTTTGACAGCAGGCTAAATTTGTAAATTTTTCGAAAGAAAAATGTCTCCGGCGAAGCCGGATTTCTTCATATAATGCTGGCTCGCTTTCGCTCGCCAAGAAGAAATCGACACCTAGATGGGGATAAACGTCTTAAAATAGTTGGCTGAATGGGGCCGAATGCAAGCCAGAGAAAGAGAGAAAAGGAGAGAAATAAAAAAAGCAGGTCACCCCCCTTAAATGGGAGATATAACAAAAAGATAAATATAAATATAAATATAACAACAAGATACGCCTATCCCCCCATAAATCCATGTTTACGGCTCCAACTTCCTTATAGTGTGAAACTCGCAAGTGATGCATTGTAAAGACGCAACCCTTAACATAAACTGTTCCTGAAGCCGTGTAAGTACTGTGTGTGTGTGTGTGTGTGTGTGTGTGTGTTACAGTGTGTGTACGTTGTGGTATGTAGGGTAGTATGTGTTAAGGGGGGTCACCGGCTTTTTTATATCTTTCTCTTCTTTTCTCTCTTTTCCTGGCTTGTATCCATTCGGCCCCATTCAGCCAACTGTTTTAAGACGTTTATCCCCATCCAGGTGTCGATTTCTTCCTGGCGAGCGATAGCGAGCCAGCATTGTATGGAGAAATCCGGCTTCGCCGGAGACATTTTTCTATCGAAAAATGTACAAATTTAGCTTGCTGTCAAAACAAAAATATATATATCCTGGCTCGCTACAGCTCGCCAGGAAGAAATTGACACCTGGATGGGAATAAACGTCTTAAAACAGTTGGCTGAATGGGGCCGAATGGGTACAAGCCAGAGAAAGAGAAAAAAGGAGAGAAAGATAAACAAAGCCGGTGGGCCCCTTAAGGTCATATCCACGCCTAATTGGTCAAAACTCACTTGTATATCCATGACCATATTAAGGGGAGGCAGTTGGTTTGTCGAGTCCTCCTCCTCCCTCATGTTTAGCCCTATTAGTTATGAGATTCCAAGACATTCGCTCCGTTAGTTTGGCGATATTCAGACCTTTTGCCCCATTTCTTTGCCAATACTAAGACCTTTCGTGCCATTTAGGTGTCGATTTTTTTCTTGGCGAGCGATAGCGAGCCTGTATTTGAAGAGGAATCAGCCTTGGGCTGGGACATTTTTCTACCGAAAAATGTACAAATTTATATCGAAGGGGGGTCTTGCGGGTGTTTTTTTAGGTTTGATGGAGGTTTAGAGAGTAAACTAAACCCCTTCCTTAAACCATTGAGCCGAACCAGTAAATTATGCTGCACAATACCGTCTGAGCTGCCTTAATTATGCTGCACAATACCGTCTGAGCTGCCTTAATTATGCTGCACAATACCGTCTGAGCTGCCTTAATTATGCTGCACAATACCGTCTGAGCTGCCTTAATTATGCTGCACAATACCGTCTGAGCTGCCTTAATTTATACCCGTTGTTGTTTCTGGGTGCGGCGGACAGAGATGGATGCCCCGTGACTCCCGGTGCCTCGTTGACCCGAAGCTACACCTTAACCCCTTCCCTGCGGCACCACCCTCACCGCCGGGGGGTGGCCATGGCGGGCAGACTCAAGGTGGAGGACACGAATCTGGCATCGTCCACACTGTGAGTATTGACACATTTATAGCTTATATCATTATTATGCTTTTTTTCCACCAACCAACTTCACCTCTAAACTCACTTAATCAAATCAACAAATACACGTGGTACTCCAGGGACTCGAACCTAGGATACTCACATCGAAATTCCGCGCACTTATGCATTACGCAAGCTAAATTTGTACATTTTTCGATAGAAAAATGGAAGCCGGATTTCTCCTTACAATGCTGGCTCGCTTTCGCTCGCCAGGAAGAAATCGACACCTATATGGGGATAAACATCTTAAAACAGTTGGCTGAATGGGGCAGAATGGATACAAGCCAGGGAAAGAGATAGCATACATACTTTCTTCATTTTGCTTCACTTACTCCTTCCTATGGACTGATGATGGACATTTGTTACTTTGAGGGACTAAACTTTACACCCATTTATTATTATTGTGTCCCTTTATTCTGGTATAAGATATAAGAGTGCTTTTTATCCAGCACTCAATCAGTATGTTCGTATGTACAATAACACTGGTTACATAAAACTAAAACCACTCTACAAGAACAATAACATTCAACAAGCTGATCAAGAGCGGACAAAGAACGAACCAAAAGTAAACCCAGAGTAATCAACAAGTAATCAACAAGTAATCAACAAGTAAACCTAGAGTAATCAACAAGTAATCAACAAGTAATCAACAAGTAAACCCAGAGTAATCAACAAGTAATCAACAAGTAATCAACAAGTAAACCCAGAGTAATCAACAAGTAATCAACAAGTAAACCCAGAGTAATCAACAAGTAATCAACAAGTAAACCCAGAGTAATCAACAAGTAATCAACAAGTAAACCCAGAGTAATCAACAAGTAATCAACAAGTAAACCCAGAGTAATCAACAAGTAATCAACAAGTAAACCCAGAGTAATCAACAAGTAAACCCAGAGTAATCAACAAGTAATCAACAAGTAATCAACAAGTAAACCCAGAGTAATCAACAAGTAATCAACAAGTAAACCCAGAGTAATCAACAAGTAAACCCAGAGTAATCAACAAGTAATCAACAAGTAATCAACAAGTAAACCCAGAGTAATCAACAAGTAATCAACAAGTAATCAACAAGTAAACCCAGAGTAATCAACAAGTAATCAACAAGTAATCAACAAGTAAACCCAGAGTAATCAACACGTAAACCCAGAGTAATCAACAAGTAATCAACAAGTAAACCCAGAGTAATCAACAAGTAATCAACAAGTAATCAACAAGTAAACCCAGAGTAATCAACAAGTAATCAACAAGTAAACCCAGAGTAATCAACAATTAATCAACAAGTAATCAACAAGTAAACCCAGAGTAATCAACAAATAATCAACAAGTAATCAACAAGTAAACCCAGAGTAATCAACAAGTAATCAACAAGTAAACCCAGAGTAATCAACAAGTAATCAACAAGTAAACCCAGAGTAATCAACAAGTAAACCCAGAGTAATCAACAAGTAATCAACAAGTAATCAACAAGTAAACCCAGAGTAATCAACAAGTAATCAACAAGTAAACCCAGAGTAATCAACAAGTAATCAACAAGTAAACCCAGAGTAATCAACAAGTAATCAACAAGTAATCAACAAGTAAACCCAGAGTAATCAACAAGTAATCAACAAGTAATCAACAAGTAAACCCAGAGTAATCAACAAGTAAACCCAGAGTAATCAACAAGTAATCAACAAGTAAACCCAGAGTAATCAACAAGTAATCAACAAGTAATCAACAAGTAAACCCAGAGTAATCAACAAGTAATCAACAAGTAAACCCAGAGTAATCAACAAGTAATCAACAAGTAATCAACAAGTAATCAACAAGTAAACCCAGAGTAATCAACAAGTAATCAACAAGTAATCAACAAGTAATCAACAAGTAAACCCAGAGTAATCAACAAGTAATCAACAAGTAATCAACAAGTAAACCCAGAGTAATCAACAAGTAATCAACAAGTAATCAACAAGTAAACCCAGAGTAATCAACAAGTAATCAACAAGTAATCAACAAGTAAACCCAGAGTAATCAACAAGTAAACCCAGAGTAATCAACAAGTAATCAACAAGTAAACCCAGAGTAATCAACAAGTAATCAACAAGTAATCTATTTGTATTAATTTCACTCCAACAACAAACACCCCCAATGAAATGAATGAAAGCAAGTGATCCACCGGGATTCGAACCTGGGTTACCACACACTGATTTTTAAATGCTCTAATCATTACACCATCAAGACAATTAATGCTTTAAGCACAAGCCTACGACTTATTATCCATTCTCTAATACTGGATATTAACCATAGAATGTGATATAACTTGCAGTGTTATTTGCCTTTATCACCACCAGGTTCATGAATCCCGAGGACCGTGACCAGTTCGGGATCGTGGTGTGTTACGTGGCCCGGGTTAAGCTGACCATGGGGACGCTAGGGGGAGAGCTGGTGGTTGAGGTACCCTTCACCCTCATGAACCCTCCACCAGACCACTCTAAGGTAACATCTTCTTACATTACTTCTCTACCACTAGGCCTATACTCGGTTTCGTTTCAGCTGACGGTAAGTTGAATCCCTTAAGGGGAGATATCCACTTGAGGGATTTTTTTTCTGGGCCCCTTTCTCCCTCATGTTTAACCCCATTGCTTTTGAGATTTTAAGACCTTCGACCTAGTAGTTTGGATATTTTAAGACATTTTGCCCCATTTCTGTCAATTTTAAGACCTTACGTGCCGTTAAGGTGTCGATTTTTTCCTGGCGAGCGATAGCGAGCCTGTAATTTAAGAGCAACCGGCCTCCGCCTGGAAATTTTTTACCGAAAAATTTACAAATTTATCTTGAAAGGGGGTCTAGCGGGTGTAATTTTAAGCTTGATGAAAAAGTAGGGAACAAACTAAGTACCTCCCCTTAACAGCTAATTCCTCGAAACTTAATGGAAAAATATGAAACTACCATGTTGAAACATAATGAGACCAAGTGTATATGTTTAGCACCAAATATGAAACTACCATGTTGAAACATAATGAGACCAAGTGTATATGTTTAGCACCAAATATGAAACTACTATGTTGAAACATAATGAGACCAAGTGTATATGTTTAGCACCAAATATCACTACACAATCTTCATAATAACTGAGAAATCCTGATGGGAAGTTTGCAATTTACCGCCAGTTGAAAAGAAACAGACTATAAAGCGGAGTCACACGAACGCCTTTTCTGTCAATTTTCCATGAGCTAGTTTTTTCTTGTATTATTTCAGGATTTGTTTGCACTGGTATCGGCAAGTAGACTGAAGGTAGATTATGTTAGGCAACTGAAATTTGATAATTGTAATTTTTAAAGCTTCCAGACCATAATTGCCCGTAAAAATTGCTCGAAAAAGGGCTCGTGTGACTCCAGCTTTACACTTAACCCTCAGTTTGTTGTTGTAGTGGTTAGCGTCTTGAGTCCCACTTTGGTGGTCCAAACTATAGGTTTGAGTCCCAAAGGAACTAATATTTAGTACTGGCTCCGGAATCAATAACGTACTGTCAATAATCATATTTGGAACACGTTGCTTATGACACGTGAGGAACAAGAAGCACATGGAACAGAAGCTTAATAATTTGTTTTTTTGATTAGTTTAATTTTTCATAGCGGTGTCCGATTCAAAAATACGTTCCTTAGGTATTTTAACACTTACGCTGCGGGCATATTTCCGCCATATTAGGGCTCATTCAGGCACTCCTGATTGATTAGGCAATTGTCTGAATTAAATTAAATATATTCAGCCGAAAACTAGACAAAAATAGCTTCAAATTGACGCCAGAACGAGCTTCGTAGCTCGCGGGGTTCACCCGCAGTGCTACCATAGACATTCGCTAAAATTAGCAATTATCGCTAATTTCTCGCTACATTTGCCTTTGGCAGCACTGTATATCTCGCGAGAATCTGACTCAGAGCTCTCAGTGCCACAGCTGCCTGGCTGGGAGAAGGATGTGTGGCCTGTCGCACTCCCGCTCCCCTGCACCCGATTTTACAGGCTTTAAGAGGCTTTAAAAGCCTGTAGATTGCTGTAAATTGCAATGACGTTCGGGAACGTCTCCCGCAGGGAAAGGGTTAACAGTGTCGCCTATGAAGTTGGTAGATTTATGTACTTTCAAAATATCTTCAAGAATAATACTGACATATATCCCTAATGATGCTTTGAAAGTACAGAGGAAAGCATGGAGTTCCTGTCTTTCATATTCCTTTGAACTAGTACATTATAATCTAATACTGTACTCCACACAAACAACTGATCATTCCGTTTCAGGAACCCGCTGCGGCTGAGAGTGAACCCGAGCCCACCGACAAGTCCGCAAGCCTGGTGATCGAGGAGTGTCGCAGAATGTCCCAGTCAGACCTCCTCATGGACACCCAGAAATCCATCGACTCCGTAGACAAAGGACCCATCGACTCCCAGCAGCCTGAAAAACAGTCAACGGAGAATACGGAACAGAAATCGACAGGCGAGCAACCCACGGAGAGAGGGCAACAGAAACAGTCCAGCCATGATGATGACAATGTGTTTTCGACTGACCCCTCCCAACCTCTTACTTCTTCGGCAGCCCACTGAGAGAGATAGTGTTAACCCGTTCAGTCTTTGAGGAAGCTTTTTCACCTAATTTTGGCTAATATTAGACGATTTTACTCGAGTTTGGAAGGCGCTCAAGGAATCAAATGAGGAAAACATCTCGTATTTAACCCTAT